>JARYGA010045746.1:0-83242 GCA_030545235.1 Helianthus tuberosus | reverse complement strand
GATGTATTGAGGCCAATTCAGCTAGAATATCACTTTAAACAGTCGTAATATTGATTTGATAACAAAATACAGCGAGACGACACTTCGGCAGCACTTCGTTGCTCTGACCGGAAAGATTACAACTGATCTCGCTCGAAGGGATATTTATAAGCATCTGATTCCGCTTGAAGTGATCCCAAGCGAAATCAGAATTCCAAGCGGAATCTGATTTCACTCGAAATTACATAATGTACTTTCAAGCGGAATCACCACATTCGAGCGGAATTACATGAAATATCGAAATGTGTGCCCTATTCTATCATTCTAAGACAAGACGAAGTCGACAGACGCATGCACCAACAGACTCCCCCTCGAATGTTGACGAATCTTTAGTGTCGAGTCTTCGCATCTTCAGTCTTTATCAGCCTTCGGGCTTCTCTTTTGAAGTATCTGATGCTGTAAGTATCCTCAAATCTCTCTCTTCTCTTTCTTCCAGAATCACAAACTAGCTCTGAGCTCTTTCCACAGGTGTCTTCAGACTCCCCCTTTTGATATGCTGGGATCGCAGCTTGGCTTGTTAAAGTCACAGAGTCGTCAGGTATCGGAACCTGGTTCTCTATCACTCAGACATCCTGCACATTCTTTCCATAGGTTCAGGTTCAGAATCGATTCCTGGCTCTTACCTGCACAAATCTCTACCCAAAAATAAATTTTCTGATGATCACTTGTAAAACAATCTCACCATCTAATGAACACTTGCAGGAATTATACAATCAAAGAATAATTTTTACAATGTTAATCTTTGATGAACCATTTGAAGAAATATCATTTATCTTTTCAAAATAACACTCTCTCAAACCATTTGTTCATCATGTTTAGCACTTGGAATTTTGAAAATCAGTTCTCCAACACCAGTTGTCGAAAATCTTTTTGAATTTTTCAAAATTTATGCTAAAACTCACTAAAATCTTTTTGATTTTTTTGAATGAATTTCAGAGAAAAAATATTTACAAACAATATTTTTGTGAGTTTGTGTAAGAGGATCATATCAGTTTTTGAGACAAATCACCAACACCGTTAAGCTTTAATCATTTTAAGTTCTAAACAATTCACTTAGATTGTCAGTATACTGGTCCACTTAAATTCTCACACAAATTTCAACTGTTTTGAGATACGAGATTAATGTTTTAGACACTTAAACTTAATCGCGCGTCCCACCTCAGAATATACTCCCGTATCCAGATCCCAATATTCAGTCTTACAGGTGAGTATACCACAGATGATATCCATGGTTGCAAAAATCGCGACTAGCCGGCGATTAATCGCTGACTAGTCGCTAGTCGCCCATCAACTGAGTAATTTTCAGCTAATCAGTAAAAAAATCACTAGTCGGCCTAGTCGGCCCTAATCGCGACTAGTCGGTCGGGAAAAATCGGAAAAAATCGGAAAAAAGTCAGAAAAAATGGAAAAAAACACATATTCCGGCCAAAACCTCCCAGATTCCGGTCAAAACTTATCCACTTAAAAAAATTACGTATAAAAATATATGTATATATGTATAAAAACTTAAAATTATACATAAAAAGTCCGATCCGATTAATCCCGAGTAATCCCGAGTAGTCGCTAGTCCCTACCTCACCGACCCGCTAGCGACTAGCGAGTTCTCCAACCTTGATGATATCTGTAAGGGGTTAAATTGCGAAAACCGTGAGAGCTCAGGTCAGAACTTCCGTTCAGCAGAGATATGACGGCTTCGACTTTTGGTGTGTCCCCTTTAGAGGATCTTTTTTACAACAGCATTGATTAGCAATTTTATTGTTTCATCATTTTATGCGGAGGGCGGTGCTATATTTCAAGCAAGCAGTAAAGTATTCTCCGGGGACTAGGCCATTGCTTCCGCATTATCAGAAGTCCCGGGATAATACCCCAGATATCACTGAACATAAAGACCTAGTATCTCAGAAAGAGGGACCTTTCAAACAAGATTTCGGGGGTTACCCATATATCCGAGAGATGTTACCCACGATGTAAGCAAGTTTGAAAATTTAAGTTTATATCTCGTCACAATCTACTAAATGTACAAAAACCTACTGACACATCATTAGTGAGACCGTTTATCACATTTTAACTTTCCATTTCTTTAGCATGCTGTGATCGTCCACTGATGTACTATCATTTCCTCTTCTTTTGACACAAAACTCATTTTTCAATTTTATCATGTTTTTGTCTTTTTCAAATTTTCAAATGTTTTTGGATTTTCTGAAACTTCTTAAACTTCTTACTCCCCCTAAAATGCAAACACATTTTAGGAAATTTGAAAACAAACTGTACAATAAAATGACAACTGATATCGAATCACTTCAATTCGCCATCCACTTGGCATAAACAATCAGAACTCCCCCTCACAACAAACTATTTTCCCATTGTGATTTCAAAACACTTAAGTTTGTTTTAATCAAATGGTTTTTCCGGAAAATAAGTTGTGTTGATTAATTTTAACCACTTGTAGGTTAGGGGTTCGTCATCTTGTTCTTTAAAATACCACTTGTAGGAAAATCAAGTACAAATTAATGTCACTGATTTACCACTTGTAGGTGAAAACCTTTTTCAACCACTTGGTTTACCAACCAATACCACTTGTAAGTTACCATATGTAGGTTGAATTCTCAAGATGCCGATACCTACTCCTCACTTACCAACCTGGGAGTTCCGGAAAGTCATACTTGTGACCAATTTTCAATTTTTAACACACAATATAAGAAAGATGCCGATTCCTGCTCCACGATTACCAACTTGGGAGCTCCGGCAAGTCAGGATTTTATGGTGAAAATGCTGTCACCCAAGCCTGATCAACCTTGGGTGATGTTGGTACACACCTATCCCACCAACATTTTGATTTATAAAAATCTTTTGCACTTTTAACCTTCCCATCAACCATCTTCCCTAAAATATGTTTAACTTTTCCATTAAACACCTTTTCAGCATCAAATTCCTTCTTCCCATCAACCTATCTTTTGACTTCAAATTTTCCTTTGACAATAGCGGAAAATTTTCTTCGTTCATCTCTGGAACGGAATTCTCAACCTTTTTTTCAACACATGACTCCTCTGATTTTACGGAATCAGACTCATTGTCAGAACTTCTTTCAGATTTTACAACCCATTTTTGTTTGTTTAAATCGACTTGTCTTTTGTAAAACCGTTTTGAAGTTTCACCAACTTCCACAGTCGATTTATCAAAACCTTTCCTTATCATTTCAGAGTTAGAAGACACTCCTTGTTTTGAATAAGTGGACTCTTGGCAGTTCCAAGCAATGTGTCCAGCTTTTTGACACTTGAAACAGGTTCTTCTGTCAACTCTTGTAGCAAATTTCCTCACATTCTTCTTTATTTCAGCAAGAAACTCTTGATTGGACTGTTTCTAGAATGGTTTCTTCTGCTCATCTTCAGAACTTCCTCCTGAAACAAATTTTGTTTTTGGTTTATAATCTTTCTCATTTTTATAATTTTATGAAGAACTAAAACCAAGACCTTGCTTTTTGAAATTACTGTTATGGTTAGGTTTCTTTCGATAACCTGAACCAGAACTGTAACTTTTTTTCTTGTTCAATCTCTGTTGAACTCTTGAAGTGTACTTTTTAGATTTTTCATGAAGATTTAAATCTTTTATTTCAGAAATATTAATTTTTGTTAATTTAAAAACCTGTTTGATCATTTCAGTTTTGACACTTCTTATTGGGAATTCCTCATTAGAATATAATTTGTCAGAATCATTCAATGTATATGCAACTTTGAATGTTTCATCATTCAAATTAGATTTTGATAGAAGAAATTCTTTATTGTAAACTCTTTTGCCCTGTTTGTCAGTTCTACTCGGAGTGCTTGACTCAGACTTTGACTCTGACATAGACTCCGACTTTGACTCCTCGGATTCATCTTTATCCAACACCCGATCGACCACTTTCTTTATTAACTCGGACTCATGATCAGTGTCAGACGATGTAAACGTGACATCAATATTATCTGGCAAGTTAACTGTAGACTCCGACTCCCACTGTAAATTTGTAGCTTTTCGACTCTTTCTGAATTTGGATTTCTCGGAGAATATCCATTTTCAAGCGGGGGTGGACACTTGTTGTAACTGAAACCTTGTTTCTTACCAGATGTCTTTTCTTTAGAATCCTTCTTCTTGTATTTCTTTTTATCGTAAATCTTTTCTTCAGAAACTTTCTGTTCTTCAGTTACTTCATCATCTTCAAATGCCTTCATGCCTTCAACAGTTGGATAAATCCTGTCAATGACATAAGAAGTACATGAGTTACTTTTCAACAAACGGTTTACTCTTTCAGTTTCAATTCTTTGTGTTTCCAGTTTCTGCTCTAGCACAGCACACTTCTCGATGTAGTTGTTTACAACTTTCTGCTTTATCATGAAAGCTCCCTGAAGTGTTTTCATTGTTGTTGCTTGTTCTTCACTTGTTTGGTTGTACTGATTCATGGCTTTGTTCAGAACATCGTAAGATTCCTTCAACTGATTTATGTTGTTAATCAGTTCACTGTTTTTCTTCTTGATAATCTCACAATTCTCACAAATCACCGGAATCTTTTTAGCATTAACTTCTTCATCAACTTTGAACTTTAGAATATCCACCTTTTTCCTTATCACTGGAACAACTTCATCATCACTGCTGACAGGTGTTTTGACCTTTTTCTTCTTCTTTTTAGCTTTATCGTCATCACTATCACTTTCTGCCATCAATTTAAAATGAGCTGCCAATCTTCTAGCATGATATTCACGATCATCATCACTATCTTCTTCAACACGAGCGACATAAGCTTTGTGATTTGTAATTTTGTTTGGATCATAATCATCCCAACTAAAACCATCCCAGTTAAAACCTTCTGGTAACTTTTCATCATCTTGGTTAATCAGGCATCCTTTGTTATCAGCTGAGATATATTTATCCCAGTTGAAACCTTCCGTTGGCTTTTTGTCATCCTGATTCACCATACAAGCTCTCTTTGAAGATTCTTCAATCACTTTTCTTCCATGTGCCACTTGTGGTTCTTGTTGTTGTTGTTGTGCAACTTGATGATAAATGGCCTTCCAGTAGTAATCATTGTTATTGTTGAACGGATTTTGAGCTCCACTTGCTTCGCGATTTTTGCACTCGCTCTTGAAGTGTCCTTTTTCCCTGCAACGAAAACAAGTGACTTTAGATTTATCAAAACCTAAAGTAGAAACATTAGCTTCACGAAAGTCATCTCTTCCCGTGATCTGCTTAAATTTCTCAGCTCGTCTCAACACACTTGCCAAACACCATTTAATATACATCAATTCCATTTCCTCAACGTCAACTTGATCGTAATCCTCTTTTGTAAGCATTGGATTCCCGATCCGACCTGCAACAAAACTACCATAAGACTCCAATTGTGACAACCCTCACCAAACCAGGTATCCGTACGAATTAATTAATATCTAATTAATGCTTAATTACTGTGCTTGCTTACAACTGTGGTTAAACTGCTTCTAGATTTCTGATACATACATACTCATGCATCACATTTTATACTGTCACTCTATTATTTACACACAAACATCAGTGACAACCTTGATGCACAAAAGCACAGTTAGCACACTAAACGGATAACCCAATAAACATGCTGACATTGCCAGCACTAGACAGATATTGTCTCTGAGGCCAGTATGAGCCGGGAGTAGATTACTACACTGGTAGGGAGTATAGGGAGGTGAGGATCATTAAACTACGTCACTAGGTGATAGTTATAGCGACCGGATGTGCCTAAAACATACTTTAATTGCAAAATTCTGCACTTTAAACAAAAATTCAGCATTTAACTTAACTAGTAAAGTGCAAAAACATGGGAAAATAATACTAGACACTTTCCAAAGTGTCGGGAATTTATTGTGTCACTAAAAACACTATAAAAGGCACTTAAAAGCTTTACTTGACACTTTAACGGATTAATATCCAACCGGACAACCGGACTTTACCCGGAACATAAAAATATTGTCAATGACATTGTTTATACTTTTCTGAGCTAGTTAGGGTCTCCGAATACCCTAACAACCTTTATATTACATATCATACTTAATATGCTAACTAATGTCATTAGAAACTAACTAGCTTGTAACTTAAACATCACCACCCAACCCATACCCCCCCCCCCCTCATTTGACGGTTCCAAGGGTGGGACACACCCTTGTCCTTCCTTGATTGTTTAAATCTCTAGTGTTGGATATCAAGGTAACACATTACATGGAGGATATTAGTGATATTGGATTATAAATTAACCTAAGAGTTAAGAGCTTCATAAACACACATCAACCAAAAACTCACTCTCCTCTTTCTCTCTTGGCTTGGTCACGGCCGAACACCATCACCACTACACATCCATCATCAAGTTCTTGTACAACCATTTCTTATACATACAAGTGTGCAAGAGATCATACAAGGAGGCTCGGTGCTTTCGGAAACTCAAGAACCTCTCTACATTGCTTTTATCCACCTTGTTTACGCCTTGATTCTTCCCTAGCCACGAGCTAGTAGTAAGTGCTTCTAGACACCCTCTTGTCTTGTTTAAAGTGTTAAGTTAGAGATTTACTAACAAGGTTAAACTTTGAACTAGACAAGATCAAAAAGTCTTGAGAAAAACTAATGGTGTAAATCTTGTAAATCTTGCTTTGTTGTGAATATTTGATGTTGTTAGTTGCTAGTCGTGGAACGGATCGTCATCTAACCATGCTAGATCATGTTCATGGAACATGAACTAGTGATATGTTAAGTGTAAAAGTTGTAAGATGATGAACCCTTCCACACATAAACATGAACTTGTGTAAAAGTGATTTTTCTTGTAAAATAGAGTTCTAAACTAGTAGATCTAAAGATCTACAAGTGGTTTTTCAGAAGAACCAAGTAAAATATACAAGTCTTGTTTTAAACCCGAATCTTACATACACTAAAAGCATTTTTGTGAACAAGCAAGTGTGTAAACACTGTGTGACAAGAAGATCTAACAAAGAAACATTTTCGTAATTTTTGACTAGAAGTTGTAAAAGTACACATTCTTTAAAAATAAGGTTTCCAAGGAACTAATTTTATTTTTAAAGATGACGAGATCCACTAAAAATGTTAAAAGGTTGCTACATATTTTTACACAACTTACAAGTTCATGAGTTTGCGATTTATACTTACTTTTGACTAGTTTGATGTTTGAATATTGTATATTGATGATTTGAAAATTGATTGATTGAATTTGAAAAGAAAATGATACGCTAGTAAGCGTGGCCACCTCCAGTTACAGAGGAAACTCTGGCAAAATTTTTCCAGAAATATAACACTTAGAAATATTTTGTGAGAAGTGTTTATAAATATATTTTTAACTTGTTTTTCCAAATAAACTTCGCCAAGGTTTTTATTACAAAATAACCAAGTGTCGGAGGTGGATTTTCGTAAATAAAACTTGTTAAATATATATTTAAAATATATATTTCATAGTAAAACGCTTGTCTGATTTTATGATTATTTTGTGAACGAGATATGTTATTTTAGAGTAAAAATAATATAACTTGAATACACTGAGAAGTATCGACTCCAAAATAATATCAACGCTATCACAAATAAATATTTAAGTTACACCGGTACTGTTATTACCACACGAACTTTAAAAATGTAACTTATGTATTTTCGGAAAATACTCTTAAATATGTATTTTGATAAAGTATTATTTTGGAAATTATATAAGGTAAAATATAATATTTTTGGGAAAATATGTATATTTTGGGAGACAGAATATTTTAGACAAAGTGATTTAAAATATATTTTCAAGTGAGATTTAAAAATATATTTTTGGAATTATAAAAACACACATGTATTAAAACCCCCATACTTGGGAAGGAATATACTTATTAAATAATTAAGAAGTGTAAATACGGAATAGTTACCTAACTATTTCTCCAACAAAACGTTAAACCTTAAGCCAAGGCACGGCCGTCCGTCTAATAGAAGTTAGTACGTGTAGGTCGTCACGCAGCAGGTTGATTTGGGATTGACTATTTCGAGACGCACTTCAGTGAGTTCATGTCCCCATTTTCTCTTAACTGTTTTCAGTTTTTATACTTCGGGGGTGGAATACATGTTACAATGATTACGGATACTTTTATACATGGTATGGTTAGCTTAAGGAGGGTTACAACTTAGATCTTGTGAGTGGGTAGGCGGAAACTAGAGGCCATTAATCCTCATTGTAGGACTGAGGGTCATTAGCGGTAGATCTATCTGGGTGTAGCGAGCCCAACTCCAGGCCCAACAGTACGGACCTCAGGGTGACTTTGAGCCCGACGCAAAAATCTGCTAGGTTTGAGTCTTCCTACAGCACTTCACACATATCATTGGCTTTGCAACCCAATGGTGATCTCTTTTTCCTTATTTGCTACATACCATGGATTTTTCATACATACAAATGTATTACAAAGGTTTTACATACTCACTTTTACATGAACTCGTTCAACTTTTGTTGATTTTTCAACTTACATGTATTTCAGGGAATTAGGGATCTGGCGAGGTATGCTATGTCTTCATGCTGCGTAGGAGAAGTGATGTCATCCGAGTTTAAGGGTTGTGACTTTTGCCTGGACGAGTCATAAGTCCTAAACTGTGTCTATTTCATGTTTTGTGGTTGTGTCTTATGAACAAGGTTTTTATTATGTTGTGTTGTAAACTCGTTGCATGTGTCAACTCTAAAACAATGTTGTCGTATTTTACTTTTAAAACTTGAAGTAATGGATGATCATCATGGTTTTACTTTCATATAGCTTTGTTGTGATTAAGCTATGGTATTAAGAAGTCACACCAAATAAACCCACGCTTTCGCAAAGCCAGGGTGTGATAGCTTGGTATCAGAGCTTTGATCATAGCGAACTAGGATTCCTTCTCGAGTCTAGACTATGATCACTAGGGCTCTCACGAAAACATTTTTACATTGCATACACTAAACGTCCAGATCCAGGGCACAAACATTTTTAATAAAAAGGGCACAATACACTTTTCAAGGATTTAAAATTCAGTCGGGGAGACTGGGGGAGTTCAGTCGGGGAGACTGGGGGAGTTCAGTCGGGGAGACTGAGGGAGTTCAGTCTCTGAGACTGAGGGAGTTCAGTCGGGGAGACTGAGGGAGTTCAGTCGGGGAGACTGGGGGAGTTCAGTCGGGGAGACTGGGGGAGTTCAGTCGGGGAGACTGAGGGAGTTCAGTCTGAGAGACTAGGAAGTTCAGTCTGAAAGGCTGGGAGGATAGTCTAGGGAAGACTAGGATGATTACTTGTTTGCTTATTGGTGACTAACATGTTTATTTGATTATATGATTGATTGTTTATGCGTATGTCTGTTTGTGTTACAGACATCATGCCTTCTTCATCAGACACTGGAGTTTCCGACACTCTGGACCTTATGGCGATAGTATCAGATGACATAGTTTCATCAGAGCACGAGGTCCACACTTCCGATACTACCAGCACAGACGATGACGACTTCCAGCCCTTTGCGTTGCCTGACGTCGTAGCCGAGCCTGTTGATGGCCATCTCACTGGGGATTTACCACTCGTGGTGATCCCTGCTCCTGTACCCCTTGCTGCTTATCCGGTTGTAGATATGCCACTTGCTGATGTTTCTGACGACGATGTCGATCTATTAGAGGAAGACCCACTTGAGGATGACCTTGAGGGTGAGGTCCCTATTGCTGCTGATGATATCCTACTCATTGCCGACGCTCCTGCAGAGGAGGCTCCTGTTCATTCACCTGTCCCAGACTCATTTGAGTCTGTGACGTCCGCATATTTGCACACACAGGGAGTGCAGCACCACTCACACGACACCGACCCTGACATGGCGTCATCAGCTGCACCTGCACCCGCACACAGCTTTGAGTTTGATCACGATGTTGATGATGATCCTGTTTTTCCACCTGGTTTTGATCCTGACCAGGATATTGAGTTTATTCACTTAGACAAGCCCCTATAGGAGCCTATAGCCCCTATCGATCCTTTGTTTGATGATCCCGCTGATTTTAAGATGGATTTGGTTTACTCGGAGCCTGTCGTGTTTTCTGAGCCAGGCGTCGCTCCTGATCCCGCATTAGAGCATGACCCTGTTCATGCCGATGTACCTGCTGTTGCTCCTTTTGTTGATGACATACCTGTTGACGATCATCCCGTTGTTGCTTCACCGTTGGTGGATGATCATGTTGCTGACGCTCCTGTTGATGCTCCACTTCTGTTAGAGGATCCTGTTGTTGCACCACTTCCTGATCCAATGCCGGTGTTGTTCGACCGTGCACTTTTTGCGACCCATATTGATCCATGATACGCTCTCACCCGCAACGGGTGGATAGATGATGACGATGATTACCCACCTTTCGTGATACCAGTTACACCACCTGTAGCCCCCGTTTCAGCCCCTGTGTCAGCTCCCATTGATGTTCCCTTGATTCCCCCACACACCACAGATGCTCACCGCACAGATCTTCAGATCACCTATCTCCAGGACATACCTCCACCACGTCCTGGGGAGGGTTCGTCACGACAGTCGTATGGTCATGCACCTTTCATGGTAGGAGGCAGCCAGTTCATGCCCCAGATTTCTCATCCTACTCTTATTCCCACTGTTGCACCATTTACTGCACCATCCTTCGCTCCATCTAGTGAGCCATTCCTCTGGACTACGCCCCCCAATATGCCACCATCTGATCCGTATCACCCATATCACGTGGGGTATTCTACGGAGGATATTCTCACATCTTTCATGATACAGCAGGAGGCGCTGACCCGTCGCGTACAGGAGCTGGAGAGAGCTCAGCGACCACCGTGCCATTGCCAGACCCCACATGCAGTATCACACCCTCCGCGCCCGCTTTCACCTGATTCTGCCGCTTGCTTTTGGACTCCTGAGCAGCAGATAGCATACTTATTACGCGCTCATCGCGCTATGGAGGAGGACTGGCTTCATATGCGACGTTAACTCTTTTCTCGTTTTCCCCCTCCTCCACCGCCATCAGCTTAGGCCTTTTTGATTCGACGCAGGTAGACTTTTGGTGAGACGACCGCGATTGTGCAGACTACACAGATTTTGGAGACCGCATGTTGATGATTGTGACTTTTGATGATTTGTATATTTGTTGCTGTTGTCACTAACTAGATAGTTTGGACTAGGGAGAGGTGGCCCTTAGTCACTGATGATGTACGATACAGTTATGAACTTGTAAACCTTACATTGTGGTCTTGATTTATGAAAGCGCAATCACAGTATTCTCATTATATGTGATGTTGGGTTGATTATTGATATTTTATAACATGTGATGTTATGTGCTTGATTTATTTGTAACATGAGATGTTATGTGTCTGATAAATGGAATACGTACGATTCATTTACTTATAATAACTTGACCAATGTGAAACTCCTTTTAGAAGATGCCTCCAAGACGCGAGATGCGTATGCCTACCAGCGAGGCAGAACTCCAAGGAATCATTGCTGCCGCCATAGCGCAGTATGCAGCCTCACAAGGAGGAACCAACGGGAGCAATTCGAACAATAACGGCAATAACAATCCACCACATGGTAATGTTAAGTCGTTTGAGACATATTACAATACATTCGGATATTTATAGCACGTCCGCTAATACCATTTGTAAATTCAAACGTATGTGCAGGGTGCACTTACAAGCAGTTTCTCGACTGCAAGCCTGTGAATTTCGATGGCACCGGAGGTGCTGTTGCATTCGTGAGGTGGGCTGAGAAAACAGACTCTGTCTTAAGAATGAGCAAATGCGCTCCCGATCAACAAGTGACTTACATCTCAGGGCTACTTCTGGATGAAGCCCTATCGTGGTGGAACTTACAAGTGCAGACTTTAGGAGAAGCTGCTGCTTACGCGTTGACCTGGGCTGAGTTAAAAGAGTTAATGCGAAGAAAGTATTGCTCGCGTGCTGAGATACAAAGGTTAGAGACTGAGTTCTGGCATTTAAGGATGGATGGTCCTAAGATTGCAGAATACTTTCAAAGATTTCATGATTTATCCCACGTTGTGCCGTACATGGTCACACCAGAGTTTAAACAGATTGAAAGGTTCATCTGGGGATTGGCTCCCCAAATAATGAGCATGGTCACCACATCCAAACCTGCCACGATCACGGAAGCGATCGATCTTAGTGTGGCGCTTACTGAGGAGGCCATTCGGTTGAACAAGTTTCCAAATGTTGAACCAAAGAAGAAAGAAACACATGCCGAGTCGTCTGGTGAAAACAAGCGAAAGTTTTCAAACTTTAAGCAAGGAACCAGCCATGTAAGCAAGAAGGACGAGTCAAGCATACCGGTCCAAGCTGCAACCAGTGTTGGGAAGAAAGGGAAAGGTTATATGGGTACACAGCCCAAGTGTAACACCTGTCAGCGTCATCATTCTGGCCGGTGTGGGCCAAAAATATGTGAAGCTTGTGGAAAAGTTGGCCACTTGAAGGATACTTGCTGGGCTAGTGCTGGCCGGGGTGGCCAATGAGGTTTTGGTAATAGAAACAACAACCGTGGTGGCAATGGAAACCGCCCACAAGGAAACAACGGAGGAAATAGGAACTGTGGAAACGTTGCGAACCAAGCTGGCAGTGGGAATCGCAACCAAAACAACACTAAAGCTGGGAACGGAGGTGGTAATGGGCAAAGACTGGGTTGTTTTAACTGTGGTGACATTGGGCACTTTAAGAAGGAATGCCCAAATTTGAACCAAGCACGGGGAAGAGTCTTTAACATTGGCGCAAGGGAAGCGCGCCAGGATCCAAACGTTATCACCGGTACGTTCCCTATAAACCAACGTTTTGCATCTGTTCTTTTTGATACTGGTGCCGATTATAGTTTCGTGTCGTTAGAATTTAAGAGTATACTTGGTTTGGCCACTAGTAAGTTAGACGTTCCATACTCGATCGAATTGGCGAATGGGAAACTAGTTGAAACGGGTGAAGTAATAAGAGGATGCGTGATCGAATTGGGAGGACATGAATTTACGCTAGACCTGCTACCTATCAAGTTGGGAAGCTTTGATGTGGTAGTGGGAATGGATTTGTTGTCCAGCAACAAGGTCGAGATTGTTTGCCATGAGAAGACCATCCGCATCCCTGTGACGGATGAAGAAACCATCGTAGTGCACGGAGAGAAGCATGATACGTCGTTGAGGTTTATTAGCTGTCTGAAAGCTAGAAAGTGTTTGCATAAGGGATGTGTTGCATTCTTGGCACACATCGTGGATAAGAAAGCTGCTGAGCCAAAGATCGAAGACATTTCAGTCGTCAAGGAATATCCGGAAGTCTTTCCAGAAGACTTGCCAGGATTACCGCTTCAAAGGCAAGTCGAGTTCCATATTGACTTGGTTCCAGGTGCCACGCCTGTAGCCAAGGCACCCTACAGACTTGCGCCTTCGGAGATGCAGGAGTTGTCGACACAACTCCAGGAGCTGTTGGATAAAGGATTCATCAGACCAAGCTTCTCACCTTGGGGAGCTCCGGTTCTGTTTGTTAAGAAGAAGGATGGTAGTTTCCGTATGTGTATAGACTACCGTGAGCTTAATAAGTTGACTATCAAGAACATATATCCCTTACCGAGGATCGATGATCTATTTGACCAGTTGCAAGTCTCAAGCTTTTATTCAAAGATCGATCTTCGATCCGGATACCATCAACTTTGGATACAAGAGGAAAGTATCCCGAAGATAGCCTTTAGGACTCGTTATGGACATTACGAGTTCCTAGTTATGCCATTTGGGTTGACGAACGCACCTGCAGTTTTCATGGACCTAATGAACCGAGTCTGCAAGCCGTACTTGGATAAGTTTGTGATCGTATTTATTGACGACATTCTGATTTACTCAAAGACAAAGGACGAGCACGAACAACACTTAAGAGCTATTCTAGAGCTACTCAAGAAGGAGAAATTATACGCCAAGTTCTTGAAGTGCGAGTTCTGGCTGCGTGAAGTCCAATTTCTTGGACATGTGGTAAATGGAAATGGAATCCATGTTGATCCCACAAAGATCGAGGTGATCAGGGATTGGGAGACTCCAAAGACGCCAACCGAGATTCGACAGTTCTTGGGTTTGGCTGGTTATTATCGAATATTCATTGAGGATTTCTCTAAAATCGCTCAACCTCTGACCGCGCTCACACAGAAAGACAAGAAGTTTGATTGGAGTGACAAACAAGAAGAAGCGTTTCATTTGTTAAAGAACAAGCTTTATGACGCACCGATTTTATCGCTACCCGAAGGAACGGATGATTTTGTGGTATATTGTGACGCCTCGCGTCAAGGTTTGGGTTGCGTGCTGATGCAACGCCAGAAGGTTATAGCTTACGTGTCACGCCAGTTGAAGGTACATGAGAGAAATTATACCACGCACGACTTGGAGCTAGGTGCAGTGGTATTTGCGTTAAAGATTTGGCGACATTACTTGTACGGCACGCGCTGCACAATTTTCACGGATCACAAGAGCTTACAGCACATATTCAACCAAAAAGAGCTTAACATGAGGCAAAGACGCTGGGTAGAGCTTTTGAATGATTATGATTGCGAGATCAAGTATCACCCAGGGAAGGCGAATGTGGTCGCTGATGCCCTGAGTCGAAAAGAAAGGATCAAGCCCATAAGGGTTAGGTTTTGGAGTTGATTGTCCAGACAGATCTCTCTCTACGCATTCGTGACGCGCAGAAAGAAGCTTTGAAAGAAAGGAACATTGAAGATGAGTATCTCCGTGGGATGGAGAAGCAGTTGGTGCCAAACGGGGAAGGAACTTTATGCTTCATGAAACGGATTTGGGTTCTTCTGTTTGGTGGTTTGAGGAAGGTTATTTTTTATGAAGCCCACAAATCACGGTACTTTATCCACCCAGGAGCGGATAAGATGTACCAAGATCTTAAGGAGTATTATTGGTGGCCTAGGATGAAAGGCGATGTTGCTGTTTATGTTAGCAAGTGTTTAACGTGCGCCAAGGTGAAAGCTGAATACAAGAAGCCTTCAGGACTTCTGCAACAACCTGAGATACCCAAATGGAAATGGGAACAGATTTCCATGGACTTCATAACTAAGTTGCCAAAGACGCCCAGAGGTCATGACACTATTTGGGTAATAGTTGACCGTCTGATAAAGTCCGCACATTTCTTGCCGATCAAAGAAAAAGACAACACCAGTAAACTTGCGGAAACATACATGCGAGAGATTGTTGCACGTCATGGAGTGCCTCTCTCGATTATCTCTGATAGAGATGGGAGATTTGTATCAAGGATTTGGCAATCCTTCCAAGAAGCTTTTGGCTCACAGTTGAATCTAAGTACTGCATTCCACCCGCAAACTGATGGGCAAAGTGAACGAACTATACAGACATTGCTGGATATGCTGAGAGCATGTGTAATGGATCTAGGTGGTAGCTGGGATAATCATTTACCATTGGTCGAGTTTTCATACAACAACAGCTACCATACAAGTATTGGAGCCGCGCCATTTGAAGCGCTTTATGGACGCAAATGTCGATCACCCTTATACTGGGCTGATGCAGGTGATAGATAACTCGTTGGTCCTGAAATAGTCCAAGAGACAACAGACAAGATTGCATAAATTCGAAAGCGCATCGAGGCGGCTCGCGACAGGCAGAAAGCCTATGCAAACCGAAGAAAGAAACCTTTGGAGTTTCAAGTTGGGGATATGGTTCTGTTGAAAGTTTCACCCTGGAAGGGTGTGGCATGCTTTGGAAAGCGTGGGAAGTTGAATCCGCGTTACATTGGCCCGTTCAGAATCCTGCAAAGGATTGGGCTTGTAGCCTACAAATTGGACCTACCTGCTGAACTTAATGGCGTTCACGATACATTTCATGTATCAAAGTTGAAAAAGAGTCCAACACAAGAGACGGTGATCATTCCTGCTGATGAAGTTCATATCGACGACACGCTCCACTTTACCGAAGAACCCATCGAGGTTACGGATTGGAAAGTTAACAAAACACGCAGGAGTAGTGTCAAGCTCGTCAAAGTACGATGGAATGCAAGACATGGGCCTGAATTCATGTGGGAACGTGAGGATCGTATGAAGGAGAAATACCCCCATTTATTTCCTAAGACCCCTGCAACTAGAAGCAGAGCCTAAAATTTCGGGACGAAATTTCTTTAACGGGGGGAGAATGTGACAAACCTCACCAAACTAGGTATCCGTACGAATTAATTAATATCTAATTAATGCTTAATTACTATGCTTGCTTACAACTGTGGTTAAACTGCTTCTTGATTTCTGATACAGACATACTCATGCATCACATTTTATACTGTCACTCTATTATTTACACACAAACATCAGTGACAACCTTGATGCACAAAAGCACAGTTAGCACACTAAACGGATAACCCAATAAACATGCTGACATTGCCAGCACTAGACAGATATTGTCTCTGAGGCCAGTATGAGCCGGGAGTAGATTACTACATTGGTAGGGAGTGTAGGGAGGTGAGGATCATTAAACTACGTCACTAGGTGATAGTTATAGCGACCGGATGTGCCTAAAACATACTTTAATTGCAAAATTCTGCACTTTAAACAAAAATTCAGCATTTAACTTAACTAGTAAAAAGTGCAAAAACATGGGAAAATAATACTAGACACTTTCCAAAGTGTCGGGAATTTATTGTGTCACTAAAAACACTATAAAAGGCACTTAAAAGCTTTACTTGACACTTTAACGGATTAATATCCAACCGGACAACCGGACTTTACCCGGAACATAAAAATATTGTCAATGACATTGTTTATACTTTTCTGAGCTAGTTAGGGTAACAACCTTTATATTACATATCATACTTAATATGCTAACTAATGTCATTAGAAACTAACTAGCTTGTAACTTAAACATCACCACCCAACCCATACCCCCCCCCCCCTCATTTGACGGTTCCAAGGGTGGGACACACCCTTGTCCTTCCTTGATTGTTTAAATCTCTAGTGTTGGATATCAAGGTAACACATTACATGGATGATATTAGTGATATTGGATTATAAATTAACCTAAGAGTTAAGAGCTTCATAAACACACATCAACCAAAAACTCACTCTCCTCTTTCTCTCTTGGCTTGGTCACGGCCGAACACCATCACCACTACACATCCATCATCAAGTTCTTGTACAACCATTTCTTATACATACAAGTGTGCAAGAGATCATACAAGGAGGCTCGGTGCTTTCGGAAACTCAAGAACCTCTCTACATTGCTTTTATCCACCTTGTTTACGCCTTGATTCTTCCCTAGCCACGAGCTAGTAGTAAGTGCTTCTAGACACCCTCTTGTTCTTGTTTAAAGTGGTTAATAAGAGATTTAACGGTTAAAACTCAAGAACACACAAGATCAAAACTAAAAGTCTTGAAAGAATGATGAACTAGATGGATAAAGAGAAACTAATGGTGTAAATCTTGTAAATCTTGCTTTGTTGTGAATATTTGATGTTGTTAGTTGCTAGTAGTGGAACGGATCGTCATCTAACCATGCTAGATCATGTTCATGGAACATGAACTAGTGATATGTTAAGTGTAAAAGTTGTAAGATGATGAACCCTTCCACACATAAACATGAACTTGCGTAAAAGTGATTTTTCTTGTAAAATAGAGTTCTAAACTAGTAGATCTAAAGATCTACAAGTGGTTTTTCGGAAGAACCAAGTAAAATATACAAGTCTTGTTTTAAACCCAAATCTTACATACACTAAAAGCATTTTTGTGAACAAGCAAGTGTGTAAACACTGTGTGACAAGAAGATCTAACAAAGAAACATTTTCGTAATTTTTGACTAGAAGTTGTAAAATTACACATTCTTTAAAAATAAAGTTTCCAAGGAACTAATTTTATTTTTAAAGATGACGAGATCCACTAAAAATGTTAAAAGGTTGCTACATATTTTTACACAACTTACAAGTTCATGAGTTTGCGATTTATACTTACTTTTAACTAGTTTGATGTTTGAATATTGTATATTGATGATTTGAAAATTGATTGATTGAATTTGAAAAGAAAATGATACGCTAGTAAGCGTGGCCACCTCCAGTTACAGAGGAAACTCTGGCGAAATTTTTCCAGAAATATAACACTTAGAAATATTTTGTGAGAAGTGTTTATAAATATATTTTAACTTGTTTTTCCAAATAAACTTCGCCAAGCTTTTTATTACAAAATAACCAAGTGTCGGAGGTGGATTTTCGTAAATAAAACTTGTTAAATATATATTTAAAATATATATTTCATAGTAAAACACTTGTGTGATTTTATGATTATTTTGTGAACTAGATATGTTATTTTAGAGTAAAAATAATATAACTTGAATACACTGAGAAGTATCGACTCCAAAATAATATCAACGCTATCACAAATAAATATTTAAGTTACACAGGTACTGTTATTACCACACGAACTTTAAAAATGTAACTTATGTATTTTCGGAAAATACTCTTAAATATGTATTTCGATAAAGTATTATTTTGGAAATTATATAAGGTAAAATATAATATTTTTGGGAAAAATATGTATATTTTGGGAACAGAATATTTTAGACAAAGTGATTTAAAATATATTTTCATGTGAGACTTAAAAATATATTTTTGGAATTATAAAAACACACATGTATTAAAACCCCCATCCTTGGGAAGGAATATACTTATTAAATAATTAAGAAGTGTAAACACGGAATAGTTACCTAACTATTTCTCCAACAAAACGTTAAACCTTAAGCCAAGGCACGGCCGTCCGTCTAATAGAAGTTAGTACGTGTAGGTCGTCACGCAGCAGGTTGATTTGGGATTGACTATTTCGAGACGCACTTCAGTGAGTTCATGTCCCCCTTTTCTCTTAACTGTTTTCAGTTTTTATACTTCGGGGGTGGAATACATGTTACAATGATTACGGATACTTTTATACATGGTATGGTTAGCTTAAGGAGGGTTACAACTTAGATCATGTGAGTGGGTAGGCGGAAACTAGAGGCCATTAATCCTCATTGTAGGACCGAGGGTCATTAGCGGTAGATCTATCTGGGTGTAGCGAGCCCAACTCCAGGCCCAACAGTACGGACCTCGGGGTGACTTTGAGCCCGACACAAAAATCTGCTAGGTTTGAGTCTTCCTACAGCACTTCACACATATCATTGGCTTTGCAACCCAATGGTGATCTCTTTTTCCTTATTTGCTACATACCAGGGATTTTTCATACATACAAATATATTACAAAGGTTTTACATACTCACTTTTACATGAACTCGCTCAACTTTAGTTGATTTTTCAACTTACATGTATTTCAGGGAATTAGGGATCTGGCGAGGTATGCTATGTCTTCATGCTGCGTAGGAGAAGTGATGTCATCCGAGTTTAAGGGTTGTGACTTTTGCCTGGACGAGTCACAAGTCCTAAACTATGTCTATTTCATGTTTTGTGGTTGTGTCTTATGAACAAGGTTTTTATTATGTTGTGTTGTAAACTCGTTGCATGTGTCAACTCTAAAACAATGTTGTCGTATTTTACTTTTAAAACTTGAAGTAATGGATGATCATCATGGTTTTACTTTCATATAGCTTTGCTGTGATTAAGCTATGGTATTAAGAAGTCACACCAAATAAACCCACGCTTCCGCGAAGCCAGGGTGTGACACCAATACAGTTCCCAACAATGACATGTGATTCTTAGTAATTTCTGTTGAATAATCCTCATCATTCTCCAGATTCAGTACAATGTTGCATTGTAGCTTCTTTCCATTCCATTCTTTGTTGCTGAAAAGTTTGGATCAAATGATGGATATGATGAAAAACTTGTGTTGCTGTTTGATCCTTTGGAAGAACTTCCAGATGAACTCTTTGCATTGAATGCAGTCTCAATCTTCGGTGACATGTTGATGTTTTTATCACTGACACCACCTTTATAGTAAAGCCCAATGTCTTGTTCACCGTCAAACTCTTTCATTCTTATAACCTTTCTTTGTTCCATCTCCTGAGCCTCAATCTTTTCAATGAACTTGCTCAGTGTCAGATTGTTAAACCCTTTCTTGTTCCTCAACATCATGAGATATGTGCCCCAAGTCTCATATGGTAATGCATCAGCCAACTTTTCGATCAACTCTTCATTATCTTTCTCAATGCTCAACCTCCTCATATTAGCTAGCAAATTGCAATATCTCTCAATGATTTGTTTTGTGTTTTTATTTTTCAACCCACGAAACAGATCAAACTCTTTCTTTAAAAGCGACTTTTTGTTCTTGACCATCTCTTGGTTTCCATGAAACTTTGATTTTAAAGCTTTCCAAATCGAATAAGAAGTTCCGTTGTGTTGCAATAGAACCAAGATATCTTCTTTCACAGCTTGTTGAAGTAAACTTAGCATCATTTTTTCATCTTTGTATTTCTTTCTATTATCGGCACTTAGATCTTTGATTGCAATAATCTCTTCGTCATCATTCATCGGTCTAACGTATTTCGTCTCGACACATTCCCAAGCATCTAGATAATTTGCTTGTACCCAGTTCTCAAACCGTCCTTCCCAACCCTTATACTCCTCGATGTTCATGAGTTTAGGCGGTTTTTGCATCGTCCCTGTTTCATTTTCCAACATCGTGTTTTGTGCAAGAGTAATCGGGGTAACCGGGTTAGTGAATGCGTTGAAAAATTTCTCTTCCATGTTTCGGATTTTCAAAGATCACAAAAACTGATTGTTCAAGCGAAATAACTGTTCAAGCGAAATCACTAGAATTTTTCAAGCGAAATACCGGTTCGAGCGGAATCAGCACAATTTCTCAAGCGAAATACTGGTTCGAGCGAAATCACCAGTATTTTTCAAGCGAAATCAGATACAAAATGTGATTTCAAGCGAAATCAACAAGTCAGTTCAAGCGAAATGCTGCTGATGTCATATTCTCAAGCTGTTTTTCGAGCGAAATTAAAGATTTTATCAGATTTAGATCGATTTTAGGCCTGAAACTTTCAAGGGTTTGTTAAAACACTAATACGCACATCATGTGTGAAAATCAGGACATTTTGACCGTGAAAACTTGTTAAATTTGAAAAAGAAGGTGTAGAAATCAGAAATTGAAGCTGAATTGGTAAGAACTCTTCTTCCTGAGCTCTGATACCACTTGTAGGATCATTTTCAGACCCGAACGAGTCGATCAGAAGAGTTTTGCTCAATACAAAAGGCGGAAACAGATGTATTGAGGTCAATTCAGTTAGAATATTACTTTAAACTGTCGTAATATTGATTTGATAACAAAATACAGCGAGACGACACTTCGGCAGCACTTCGTTGCTCTGACCGGAAAGATTACAACTGATCTCGCTCGAAGGGATATATATAAGCATCTGATTCTGCTTGAAGTGATCCCAAGCGAAATCAGAATTCCAAGTGGAATCACCACATTCGAGCGGAATTACATGAAATATCGAAATGCGTACCCTATTCTATCATTCTAAGACAAGACTCGATACAAGACGAAGTCGACAGACGCATGCACCAACACTAACCTAGTCTTATATTAAAATAATCATTTTCTCTCCCGGTACACCACGTAATTTCTTAACAAAATATTACTTTCTAATTTCTTAACAAAATATTACCTTCTAAGAAATTGCTAAAATTCATATGTTTACATTTATGTTATTTGGTTTTCAACAACACTGTAAAATATTATAAATAAAAATGGTAATGTTTCAATTTTACGTAAATAATGTAGCTGACAAATTAATTAAAATTCATGTTTTAAAATTTAATATATATGAGAAACTTGATTTTCATGTATTTTCTTTTAATCTCATACTAATTTTAGACTACTGTATTTTAATCTTATCATAGATTTATGCTAAAATGTTAAATACTTTTGTAAGGATTCTATAAAGTTAGCTTTATTAGCATTTCGATGTTTTTTTTTTTTTTTTTTTTTTTTTTTTTTTTTTTTTGCAGGATGGATACGAGTGTACAATTCATTGAAACCAAGGCTTATAAATTTAAAACACATGTTGACATCCTTTTTGACTTCTCTTGCGATTGCTATACCGAGTCTGAGTATTCTATATAATCTGTAATAAACGGAATCGATACTGATTAAATTCCCGCTCGTCTAGATATCATGGGAGCCAAAAATGGTTAGTTATAGAGACCATGAGGACCAAAATGGTTAGTTATAGAGACCGTGGGGGCAAATATGTTAAAAATTCTTATTTTGGGCTAATATAGTAAAAGTGATATAACCATAGGGGCCAAAAACGTTATTTACTCAAAAAAATATTATAAGGCTATGGGGTGTGGTTGGAGCCCCCTTGGGGCTTTATCATGCCAACTAGGATCCACGTCATCACCATGTCAGCATGGGGGCGTTATCATGCCCCCCCCCCCTAATTTGGAGGGTGTGGATGGAGCCCCGTGTCATGATTAACTAATTATTTATTTTTTTTAAATTAAATGGCAATTTTAATAACTACAAAATTAAAAAAAAAAACATAATTTCATTAAAAAAAACAATACAAAGTCATAAAAAAAAACATAACATACTAGAAAAAAAAAAGACAACATACTTAAATAAAAACTACATATATTTGGTCCGAATTTGTGCCTTACGAGCCTCCAAAATGACTCGGTCCTCCTCTGGTAGATGTGACACATTCATTGCGAGAAAGTCCATGCCTCTTTGGATTTGTTTCTCCATTCTCATTTGTTGGTCTTTTTCCCTAATGGAGATTATTTGCTTGAGACCTACCTCGAACTCGCTCATCTTTGACGGGCCATCTGATGTAGTAGACTTTCCATGTGCCTTGGCCTTACTTTTATCCCTCCCAGTTGGACGAGGCAGCTCTTGTGGTTCTTCAAACTCATCAGCATCCTCGTTTAGATTAATTACTGTACGAGCATCGGACCCAGATGGTTCGCTGGTGGATGTCGATTTGGACCGTTTGGATCTAGGGCGGGTTGGGTCGAGCGGTGGCACAAGATGCCACTTTGGAGATTTGCGAAGAAGCTCCCATGTGGTTACCAATGTAAACATATGCCCATGGTGCATTCTATAGTCCTTGTGGGCTTGTGTCATGACATCGACGTCGCTCGCACCACTTTTCCTTTGAGTATTATTTACGGGATTATTGTATATGTTGTTGAAGTTGCTAACATTCGTCCTCATAGCACCCCACTTTCCCAAAAAGGATTCGGCGGTTCGATACACGCCACGACCCATTGCGGCGAAAAACTTCTCGCGTATACGACCCCAAAATACCTTTATGTCTTGGTCGTCTCCTAAAAAAAATTATTTGCAAAAGCATACAAAATATTATTTACAAAAGCATAAAAAATATTATTTACAAAAGCAAAAAAAATATTATTTACAAAAGCATAAAAAATATTTACCAACAATCTCGTCATCCGACACGTCGAGCCATGCTTTTGCCAACTCGAACTCTTCCTTAGGCGACCAAAATTCTACCTTCTTAGGGGTACGTTTTTCGGTCTCATCCTTCTTTTTATGACTTATTTTTTTTATAGAAGAGTATTCGACTTGGGTTTCGGGAACGTATTCGGTTTCGCTTGTGTCTTGGGTATCGGGTATGTTTTGGGACATGTTTGAGGGAAAAAATGGGGGTTGAGAATAATACCCGAGATATGGGGGCATCGGTTGAGCGGTGAGATGAGGAGAAGTTGGTGGCATTGGATAATATCCAAACTCGCCCGTACGTGGGTCTCGGCGATAGCGGTCCTTTTGCTTGTTGTTTTGCATATTTTGCCAAAACGGATTGGTCGGGTCCCAGGTGTTGTTGGGAAACATTGTTGAGAATTTTTTTAAAATATGAAGAGAATTGTATAAAAAGTGAGGGAGAAAGTGAGTGGAATGAGGTGAAAAAGTTAAAGAATTCTGGGTATTTTTAATGTTAATTTATAAATAAAATGGAAAGTACTTTTTTTTAAATTATGACCGTTTTCAACGGTCAAATCTTTAAATTCTCCTCGGTCCAAGCGAATGAAGCCCGTTACCATCGTCGCGAGCCTTCAATGGCGCCCCGGCATAGCGCCGGGGTGTGGTCGGCCGTGGTGCGCTATAGAAGCCCAGCTACTGGCTTGGGTGGCGCCCCCAGTCCCCCACACCCTCCAGCCTAAAGAGTTAGACAAATGATTTGTAAATCAAGTACCGGGGATAGTTAACTGATCAAAGTAACGTATCTAATTCCGTTGGACGGAATCACATGTCATTTTTGATGGCCGACACTTGTTCCAGGTTAGTTGTTCAATTCTTACACTTTGTCGACTGATCACCGAGGCCGATTTGGTTTAATAAGTCTGCCCGTAGTGGGGCGTTTTTTTTTTTAAATTGAAAAAAAAACGCCGGAAAACGCCCCGGGCTCCACTACACCCGGCGTTTCCGGGCGTTATTTTCGAAAAAAAATCCCTCCGGCGTCTTTATTAAAACGCTTAAAATGTGTTGGGGGCGAGATTCGACCGTTTCCAAACGGTCAAATGGATTATTTTTTTTTTAATTCAAAATTTTACCCACTATATATATATCAACCCCTTTTCTCCAATTTTTTTATAAAAAACCTCATACTTTCTCTCCTACTTTCTTCTATTTTTTTATAAAAAACACCCACTTTCTCCTATTTTTTATACAATCATGCATCCATTCCGACACCCTTTTGATGGCCCCGCAAGACCCACGAACCCGAACACAACCCAACCGCATAACCCGTATAACCTTCAAGACGTGGACCCGAGCTTTTTACCATACGCGGCTTACTTGACTGGCGCCACTCCGTTTGTACCTCCCACCTTCGGCTATGGTCAAGCCGGCGGGTCGCAACCCGAATCCGAACCCGATGTCGATGTCGTGCCGGAGACGCAACCCGAACCGGTGCAAGACAAATCGAAACGCGGCAGAAGGTCGCATAAGAAGAAGGAAAAGGACGAACCTCGACGTACAAAAAATACCATTAAATGGACGAAGGACGAGGAATACACGTTGACTCGGGCGTGGCTCGACATTTCGGAGGACGAAGATACCGGTAACTCTTGTTTTTTTTCTGTTTTTTTTTTCTGTTTTTTTATTTTCTGTTTTTTTTTTTAATTTAAAGTAGTGTAAATTTTATTTCTTCTAAGATACAACTTATATTTTTATTTTTTTTTAATTTGTAGCAAACTTTCAAACGGGCCCCGTTTTTTGGGATAGGGTTCTTGCACTCCTTTTTAGCACGTGGGGTCAAGGCGAACATCGGGACAAAGATTCAATTTCTAGCAAATGGACCGACATCAACAACAAGTGTCACGCGTTCCAAGAAGTTTACCAACGTAACTACGATAATCGCCCGAGCGGTGAAAGTGACGTCGGGGTTTTAACAAAGACTTTGGAGGAGTTCGATAGGACGAAATGTCCTTTCACGTACTATAAGTGTTGGGAGCTACTACGAAAAAGTCCAAAGTGGGCGCTAGTTAATCCAATGACGTCTAGTAGTAGACGTCGAGCTAAAAGGTCAAAAACATCATCCTCCGTTGACCCTTCAACTCCGACATCGGACGCCCGCAACGTCGATTTAAATGAGGTGGTGGACGTTGACGAGGAACTTCAAGAAGAGTTCAACCGACCGCCCGGTAGAAGAAAGGATAAGCGAACCGGGAAAAAAACGGTCGAGTCGTCTTCCGATCTCGAGTTAAAGGATGATTTCGAGGAGATGAACCGTCGTCTCCAAGACATTCGCGACCTCGGCCACAAACGTTGGGAGATTATGCAAGAACGAGTGGCCGAAACCAAAAAGTTTAACGAAATGCAAGAGGCGAGGCAAATGGAAAAGGACATTGAGTTTTTGTCCAAATCGATCAACCACCTCCAAGGCGACGCGTTGATCCTTGCGCAAATGCGTCGACAAAAAATTCGATAAAAATATGGACTCTAGATCATCTTCTTTTTTTTAACTTTATTTTTTTTCGGTTTTTTTTTTCTGTTTTTTTTTTCGGTTTTTTATTCTGTTTTTTTTTTTTTCTGTTTTTTTAGGTTTTTTTTTTTTATTTCAAGTAGTGTAATTTTTATTTTAAATTAATGAAGATTTTTATGTTTTAAATTAAAAAAAAATTGTCAAATGATTGCATGGGCGTTATTGGAATAATGTCCCACTACACCACTTTTTGCTATAATGCCCCATGCTAACTGGGATGACACGTGTCGGATAATGCCCCATGGTGGGGGCATTATAAGTTGTTACCACTACACATGGTCTAACACTTTCCCTTTTTTATCTTTGTCGCAGTAGTGGTGTTGAACGCGATCCTGTTCGGAAATATACTGAAATCGTTCTTGTGCGTCATGGTAAAACAGAGTGGAATGCTGAAAAAAGAATTCAGGTTTCATTTAGCTTCTATTCTAATTTAGATATAAAGCTTTTTAGAACTATAATATCATATGTGAAAAAAAAAATCATAATTAACTAACTCAGTTACCGATAGATCAACACTACCTACCATTTCTGTATACATTTGGACTAGAAAAAAAAACACACACACACTGCTTGCAGTATGTAACTGATTGATACAGACTTAGCAGCTGATAATAGAAGTTTATTTAACTTGAGTGGTTAACGCCCCGCTTGCGGTATGCGCATATAATGTATATATGTGTGGGCGCTCGGGGGGCAAAAGTGAAAGTGCACTAATTTTAACGTTATTTTACTAATTTCGTGAAAATAACGTTAAAAGAGGGGGATGGTTAATCATGCATCATGTGGTGGCGTTGATATCCGAAAGACAAGGGGGTACATGCACTAATCGGCAGTTGTCTCAATTGCTGAGTGTTATGTGCCTTATGTCGAAGGCTTGATGCAAAACTACTATCGAGCTGGGGGGTCTCATTGGAAGCAGCCTCTCTATTACGACGGGGTAGAGGTAAGGCTGTCTACATCTTACCCTCCTCAGACCCTACCTTTGCTTTTCTATTGATGGGATTTACTGAGTATGATGATGATGGTGATTTAACTCGTGTGGTCACTAGAAGGTCTTTGTCCTCAAGTTTATTAATTTCGGATAATTTACGTTTGGATATTCTAGTGAATTGGGTAACTAAAAAAATTGAATGATGACATGATGCAACTCGCAAGCAGTTTGTTAATGAAGTTTCGCAAGAAATTCATCTCACATATATAATTCATTTTCGAGATACGAAAGACTCGAAACCCCTCAGGAAGAAGATGATGTCAGGTTGCCCATCTAAGAAAAGTGAATGCTTCTAATCTAGAATGCAGGAAACTGTTGAAATTGTTTTGCTAGTTAGTAAGTTGTTCGAATTGCATGTTAGTTGCATATGTTTCCGTGTATTATATTTACTTTAAAATTCATCTCATGTCAGAATCTTGTTCATAGTTCCTGATACTTATAGTTATTAGTACTTCAATAATAGGGTTCATTTTCCGTTAGAATCGTTCAGATATTTTTTCCCAATACTTTTACAGTTTCTATAGGCTTTGATGTTGCTTCTAAGAACTTTTTTTCTTTATGCTGACCAGGGACATTTAGATGTTGACCTGAATGATGTCGGAAGACAACAAGCAGTTGCGGTAAGGCACGCAGTTTTTCAGGAATGTGCAATAATTGCATTTTTAAACAGTTAAATGTTTATTTTACCATTTTGAAGTACATACAAGTTTAGCAATGTATGATTAGTACGGTTTTGTGAAAAGGTGTAATTGTTTTGCAAGTGGACACCTTTTTTTAGGCAAGCTAAAATAGAAATGTGGACGGTTAAAATTTGCAACGGATGAAGTACTTTTTATCGACAAAATACTTGAAATTATCTTTCCTGTTATAAAATTCAGCAACTGTGTAGTAACCCATAAATGTGAAATCTTGTTGTAGGTGGCTGAAAGACTATCAAGAGAGTCCAAAATTTCTGCCGTATATTCATCTGACCTGAAAAGAGCTCTTGAAACTGCTGAGACAATTGCAAGTAGATGTGGAGGGCCTCAGGTATGGTTCCAATAACCACTTATAATATCTTCACATATATTATCTATTAGACTAATAGGAGGGCACTAGAGGGCTATTGGCAGGTGAAGTCTGCTGATTTTCTTATAGGTGAGAGAGAGGGTATTTTGCGTAGATTGGTTTTTTTTTTTTTTCGAATGGCCTACAAAAGACCAGTTTTATTAATTCACCAAAATATAACAACCAACCAATAGTTAGCTACAATACATAGTTACACACCACCATTACATCAAATACCCATACATAAGAGATCAAAACCGCACCACCGGTTCCACGTGAGACCAAACGACTTGGAACGGTTCCTAAGCCATAGGTATCCTACAGTTTTAATCTCTTCCACCAACCTTGTGGCATTTGCTTGTTTTTGATTAAACACCATGTCGTTTCTACACCTCCAAATACACCATATTGCGGTTTGAATAAGGAAATATGTACCCGTAGAGGGTGAAGTGCGATATGAAGATATGGTAAAGAGAGGCGGGACTAAAGAAACCACAAAGGCACAAATGACCCATCTTTGTTTTATGATCCCGGAGGTCAAAAATACATTTTGGAAAAAGTCTGGCTTTTCCAAGAAATCAATGCAAATGAAACATGAAAAAACCGTAAATGTATGTATGTTTTATATATAAATATATTAATAAAGAGAAAGTCCGGCATTCCTTAGAATGGTGCATGTGATGTCATCCCTAAAACCTTGTTGGCTAAAAATGTAGTTTTTTTTTACTATCTACCTAATTAGATACATGGTAAAAATACTGTCACTGAGAATTGCTGATTGAGTGCATTTTATACCTAGAAATGCATGAATGGAAAAGGGCACATGCAGTCCATCTTCCTATATATTGTCAGGTAATTCAAGATCCTAATCTTAGAGAGAGACATTTAGGTGATCTTCAAGGTCTTGTATATGCTGACGCACCCAAAATGAAACTCAAGGCATATAAAGCTCTGTTGTCTCCTGGAAGGGACGTTGAAATTCCAGTAAGCAGACTCTTTGTCCTCTTGAATTCTGTTATATGCACGTGTGTGTGTGTGTGTGTGTGTGTATATGTGTTGGTAGCTGTATGTATGTGTAATATATATGTGGGTCAGCATGGTCAATTTTTAGTACTAGTCAAAACAGTTGGGCCAGGTTGAGTTGGTCTCCGAACGCTTTTTTGCCCCTTTTCTTGAGTTTCTAAGTAATCGATGTGTAAATGATTACTAAAACTGTTTTATTAAGACAATAATCTAATTTTTTTTTAAATAAAGTGATTTTAAGAGGTTGTAAACTTTTAAATAGTAAATACATTGCGGGTGCGGGGCACTCTAGACACATTCCATTTTCTAAGCTTATTTTTGAAGATTACCTATTTGACTCTTTAAAGATACAATATAACCCAAATCAACCTGTTACTTGGTAAACCGGTTGAAATCATCACCTGGTAAACCGGTTGAATTCATCACCTCTAATGGAAGTAATAATTTTTAGGGTCAGGTCAGTAACCTTCTTGTTCTTAAAACACAGTTCGTGTTTGGTAAAAGTTGATTTTCTATATAGTTAACGCGTTCCATCGTCAGGAATAGCTTTATAACGAAAGAATTTTACTAATTCCAATACTTCATATATATCTTTTATATCACAAAGAAAAGAAATTAAGATTATCCACCGGTTTATTGTTTATATAGGGTGGTGGTGAAAGTCTAAATCAGCTCTATAAACGTTGCACCAACACATTGCGAACGATTGGCAATAAACATCGAGGTAAAATTGTCTTAGCAGTTACCACCCCTTTCACGTATAATAATAATAATTGTTGCAATGACACAAAATACTAATAAACAGGTGAGCGGATTGTGGTGGTGACTCATGGCGGTGTGATCACATCGCTTCACCAACGGGCTGCTTCTTCAAGAAAGGGACACCGAGCAGGAAAGATACTGAATGTTTCAGTCAATGTATTACTCTTATCGGATCCTGACAAATGGGTCATCAAATCATGGGGAGATGTGAGTCATCTGAATGGCACTGGGTACTTAGATTCGGGTTTTGGTGGAATGATGAAACACTGGTTAACACCTAAGGTGAAACTAACCGGTTCGTCTCTTTTGTGGGGTTCAATCTCCTTCGTTGCTTACCAAACAGCGGGTCCTGCAAAACAACAACATCGTTAGCTCGTTAAGAGGGGAATATGGGGGTTTCCCTCTTAACCAGGCTCCGGCGTGAGAATAAGTTCTGTTCTGAGGAGATAAAACAGTGTGTGTTAAGAGTGAGAGTGTGGAGAATAGAATAGCCTTAACCTGGATGATGAAGGGTCCTATTTATAGCCGGAGGGTGAAGGAGGGAGGAGCGACCTTGCCAGCTGCTATGGGGCGCCAGCTGTCCGACCAAGGGGAATATCCTCTTGGTCTCCTCTGCTGTGGTCAGGGTAGGGGTACACGTGGCGCGCCCCTAGTTGTCCATGCTGAAAACATCGTACCGCTGTTGTCGGTCTGCTCCTTGATTTGCTACAGGTCTACATGGCGCTCGATGGATGGTGACACGTATTGTCCTTTATGTCGGAAGGAGCATCTTTGGTGCCACCTCGACGTATTCCAGAAGCTTCTAGAAGCTTCTGGATTCGCTTGCTGATGCAGACACCATGTAGGATTGAAAAGTGGTGTGGTCCTTGCCACGTGGGCAAGGGAATTGGGACCATACCTCTTCAAGTCCCCCCAGTCCAGTGTGCCTTCTAGTTGAGTTGATCGTCTAGGAGGGATTCTGGACTTATTAGGGAAATGGTTGTCGGTGTATTGGTGACTTTGTAAAGTTGAGCCAAGTGGACGCATGTTGCCTGGCGCAGTGGCCACTTTGTGAAGTTGAGCCAACTGGACGCATGGCGCATGGTGGATTGGTAACTTTGTAAAGTTGAGCCAATTGGACGCATGGCGCATGGTGGATTGGTAACTTTGTAAAGTTGGGCCAATTGGACGCATGGCGCATGGTGGATTGGTAACTTTGTGAAGTTGAGCCAAGTGGACGCATGGCGCATGGCGTATTGGCGTTTTCTTCTGAAGGAAGTTTCTTTTAGTTGGGACAAAGAGGATTGATGTGACCGTCTGATGTCTCTGTCTTGGCAGAAGTGAACAGTCGCCTTTTCGGTGGAGTCAGTTACTTTCCATCCTTTTTGTCAGAGATGTGTCGTCCACGCTCCCGGAAAAAGAATTGGCGGTTTCTCTCTCCGCTGACGTGTCTCTTTCCCACTGGATGGCCTTCTGAATTCCTGACGGCCCACTACCCATCGCATTAAATGCGATGGGTATAAGTACACGACGGTTTCCTTCATTTTTTCCACTTTTCAAAATTTGAACTCCTGTTTTCTCTCCTATTTCCTTATCTTTCTTCCCTTTTCCTCTTGAGTTTGTTCATACTATTGTTCTCATCTTCCTTTAATATGGCTGGAGTGAATCCTTCGTCAAAGAAGAAAAGGAACAAGGGTAAAAATCCACCAGGCCCGGATCAGGCGATTAAATGGTGGAAGGAGGAAGAGTTTCATAACTTGGTGAGGGAGATGGGTTTCCTTCCCGAGTGGGGTGCTCAGTTCCCCACTCCGGGTTCTACTTCCATGGACGCACCTCCTGGTTACATTACTTTGTATGCTGCTTTCTTCCGGGAAGGCAACTTCAGACTCCCGATGACCAGGTTTACCGCTGAGGTGTTGAGTAACTATGGGCTTCATATCTCTCAGATCAATGCGATTGGGCTTCCTCGTATTACCCACTTTGAATTTATCTGCAGGGCTAATCGTGTTGATCCGACTTTTGAAATGTTTAATGCGTTTTACACTGTGACTTATACCAGTGGCTTTTATTCTTTTAATGCCCGGACCAGTGGTGTTATCCCCTGTTCTATTCCCTTGAAAAGCCTGCATGACTGGAAACAAAGGTTTTTCTACATTCGCCGTGGTGTTATCCCGGTAGAGATGCATTACTGGACAGGAAGTGAGGGGATCCCCAAGGTTGATGTGGTTGCAGATTTTTCTGAACAAGCATGGTATAAAAAGTTGACTCATAAAGCCACTCCTATACTTCAGCTTGAGGAGATGGCGTTGGTGGGTGCTGGTATGAGTATGTTGTGGACCCCGAAGCATCCTTTGGGTGTCCCGGTTTAAGGTTATCAAGGCAAACGTATGTAGTTTTGTAGTTTTGTGATCTTGTGTGTACTCTTCTGATTTTGCTGTGTTCTTATTGATGCTTTTTCATTGTCACAGTTGGGTATAGTTTACTGAATGTTCTTGACACGAAAGCTGGTGGAGCGATGGTTGAAGGGGTGTAGGGGGTGGGAAACCAACGTGGTTGGACCAGATCCGCAACCGTTTCTTGCACCCGACTAACGAAAGTTTTACTACCTATGCCAACACTGTTTTAGGTGAAGATAGTGAAGATGACGTTGATGATGCCATTGATCCTACTCGAGAGGAAGTTATTGTTCTCTCGAGAGTGAAGGATCCGATAGACCTCTTGAAGGCTAAACTTCTCATTCGCCGCGTGCAGGTCCGATGCAGGGGGTTGTTCATGAGCCTGTTAATGAACCCGTAGGTGATGATGTGGAGGTTCCAGTTGATGCCGCCGATCAGTTGGAAACAAGGAAAAAAACGAAGGCTGGCAAGCCAGAGGGGAAGGAGAAGAAGGCTGAGGAACATGCCACTAAGACTCCTCGTAAGCGACCTTCTACTCTTCCTGTCCTAGATTACGTTGTAGTTTCTGATACATTGTCCAGTTTAGGGACCGGAGAGAAACATCGTGGGTCTGATCCTGAAGATCGCGCTACTTTGACAGAGATGATGCAGAAGAAGGCTCTGGAAGATAAAAAACGGAAACTTGACGAGCAGGCCGCTGCTATTCTTGCGTCCAAAAAGGCTAAACTTCGGAAGGAGGCTCCTACTGCTCCCTCGGAATCAGAAGTTGACATGGGTGTTTTTACTGAGAGACATGAGAATCTGTTGGAGAAAATATTTGAGGCTCCTGGTACTCGTTTTATCAGTTTTCCCATTTGTCTTTCCTGGTTGCTTATTTCCCTTCTTTTCTCTAAATGTCTTGCTCGTTTTGGAGCAGGTGCTAAGCCAGCCAAGACTTCACACAAAGTTGACATTTCAAAAATCACTCCTCCTGCTTCTCTGCCCTCGAGGACGTTTGAGTTGTCTCCTCCTCGTGATGATCTGGGTGAGAAGAAGAAGCAAGATGATGTAAATGTTGAGCACGTTGGGGAAGGTGGTGGTGATACCGGTGGCGCTGGTGGTGTTGATCGTGGTAAGGGTATTGAAATCGAGGTGGAGTCAAGTGAGACTACTCCCCATCAAACCATATATACCAAGCGTCCATCAGGTGGTGGTGCGGCTTCCGGAGTGTTTCGGAGTCCCGATTTTGATCATGTTCAAGGTGGGTCTTGGGATACTCAAAACCCAGCGTGTGATGATTTGCCACATGTTCCTCGTTGGAATCTGACCCAAGGCTCCCGGATGAATCAGCTTCAAAACTGCCATGAGTTCTTCTCTTTGTCTCTCCCCCCAGCTGAGAGGCTATTTCAGAAGAAGCGCCGCCGGTTAGAACTATTAGATGATCACGTTCGTGCCGGGGTTAACTTTTTGTCTACCTCTCAGGAGATTGTTCGTGAGTGGAAGCTGATGGGGGAGGACACTCTTGAGTTTGAAAATGAGAAGAAGTTATTTGCGGAAGAAAAAGAGAAGTTTAATTCTGAGAAGAAAGGTTTGTTGTGGAGAGTTGCTGATGCGGAGCAGAAGTTTACCCAAGAGAAACAGGTCAATGTTGACAAACAGAAGAATTGGGAGGCTGCCTGTGAACGTACTAATGCGGAAATGCAGACTCAGCGTGATGCTATTGTCAGGTTATCTGGTGAGAAGAAGAAGATTAGCGAGGAAGCTGAGCAAGCGCGTGTTGCTTTTGAGAAAAAGGAGGCAGCGTATGTGGAGCGTATAGCTGCGTTGGAAGAATTTGTTGAGAAAAAGGTTGTTGAGTGCAAAGCCTCTGAACTCCTTACTGAGGAAGTATATGCCGATTGCAAGTGGTTACTTGCTCGTGCAGTACCTCTGGTAATGTTTGCTCTTTGTTTGTTTCTTATGTTCTTTGCTGTTTCCCTCATGTGTGTACTGCCTTGCGGATTGTTCAGCGCATTGCTGGTTCTGAAGAATTAGCTATGTATATGTATGAGCTTGGGGAAGCTGCGCGTGATCTTGGTCGAAAAGAAGGGTATGCGGAAGGAAGGGCTGCAGCTAAATCAAAGGACCCGTTGAAGAATTTTGAATTGTAGAAAATGGACTGTGTTGCCCGGTACGCTGAAAAGCGTCAAGAGTTTGAGTCCCTTGAGTTTGGGGTTGTCAAATCTGCCCAGAAGTTGTCCCGGAAGGCTGATGGTGTTGCCTTGTTGAAAAAGGCCCTTGGAGATGGAGATGGCGCGACTAGGGGCGCTGGTCCCAGCCACCCGGAGTGAAGGCATCCGGCTTGTATGCCGTGTATGGGCTTTGATGGCCTTGTAACCCACTTGACAATTCCTTGAACAATTTACTTTATGTTTCCGTGAACGATTTTACTTATAAATGTCGTACCTGTGCCAAGTTTGCTATTGTTGGCATGTTTAATGCTTAATATGCATTTGTGAATTTTGTTTATCGTTACAATATGTGCATGTTTAATTACTTTGATTTAGGTATCACGAATGAATGATGGCACTGACAGGTTGTGTTGTGTTAGCTACAACGTTTATTCTGTCATTTATTATGCGCAGGTTTGTTCGTGAATACGAAGTGATCGAGTTACAGGTGATTGTGTGCACCCAGCTGTGTTCAGCCTTGGGGGTTTTTTATAATGTTTGTTTACCATGTGTTCGATGCTTTCGTGTTTATGTGGGCACGAAGTACTTATTTGGCGTTTTATAGGCTTTAGTTGTGTTATTGACCCGGCTGCGCACTTGTTTGTGACAGGCCTTGGAGGTCTACAACGTTTCCTAAGGTCGAGCCACTGATGTTTTGGTGTATGCCCAAAGTAATATATGCAGTTGTGACAAGAAATTCGCATGAAAAGGAATAACCAAACACTTCTTGTATTAATGTTAACTGTGTTGGCGCGCGGTCGTTACAAGCACATAGGAAAACTTCAGCCTTTTACATGTAGCATCTTCTTAACTGTTGGGCATTCCATGTTCTTGGAACTTCTTTGTCGTCTAGGGTGCGTAACTTGTATGCCCCTTTTCCGAGTACCGCATCTACAACATAAGGCCCCTCCCACTTGGGGGCTAGTTTTCCCGGTTTTTCGGCGTTAGACGCCTCATTGTCCCTCAGGACGTAATCTCCCGGGTTGAATGTGCAGATGCGGACTTTGGAGTTGTAATACTTTTCCAGCTTTGTTTTGTACTTCGCTTCATTGATAGCCGCCATCTCTCTTCTTTCTTCTAGAAGATCAAGGTCTAACCTCTTTTCTTCCTCGTTGTTGATCATGTTCATGGATAGCATTCTTGGTGATGGCAGCCCGATCTCTGCTGGTATCACAGCCTCGGACCCATAGACTAAGCTTAACGGTGTTTCGCCGTTGCTTGTTTTGGGCATTGTCCTATGGGCCCACAGGATGCTGGGCAATTCGTCGACCCAACCTCTTCTTTTCTCTCCTAGCCGTGCTTTCATACCATCTACGATGCTCTTGTTGACGGCCTCTACTTGACCATTCCCCTGCGGATGCGCAACCGAGGAGAAGGTATGCTCTATGTGTAGCTCTTTGAACCATCGCTGAAGATCTTCTGCAGCAAAATTTGTCCCATTGTCGGTGATAATTCTCAGAGGTAGTCCAAATCTGCAGATTATCTGTTCCCAGATGAAACGTCGTACTACGATGGATGTGGTTGACGCCAGTGCCTTCGCCTCTACCCATTTTGTGAAGTAGTCAACTGCAACTATAATAAATTTCACTGCACCCGGGGCTTCGGGGAAGGGGCCAACCATATCTATTCCCCATTGTTGAAACGGCCACGCCGTTGTTACGGGGACTAGCTCGTTCTTGGGACGCATCATCTTTGGGGCAAGTCTCTGACACCCGCTGCATTTTCTCAAAACCTTCACTGCGTCTAGGTGCATTCCGGGCCAGTAGTATCCGGCATTCATCACTTTTGCTACAACCATTCTCGGTCCGGCATGAATGCCGCAGATTCATTCATGCACTTCTCTGATTAAGTAGTTCGCGTCCTCCGGGTCGACGCATCTCAACAATGGCCCGAGGTATGATTTTCGGTACAAGATCCCATCTGCCATTTGGTAGTGTTCGGCTTTGTATTGGATCTTCCTCGCCTCAGCTTTGTTTTCTGGCAGTATCCCAGATTGAAGATACATGATTATGGGGGTCATCCAGGATGTCGTCCCCAGCTGAATAACATTCACTTGCCTCAACGGTACCGATGGGTTGCTCAAGACTTCGATGCGCACATCTTTGGCCAAATGCTGGAAGCTTGTAGATGCTAACTTACTCAGTGCGTCGGCTGGTTTATTCTCACTTTGATTGATGTGGTGCACTTTGTAAGAATGAAAGTTATGTAGCAGTGCTTTCGCTTGGTCCAGGTATAACGCCATTACATCTCCTTTGGCGTCATATTGGCCATTAATCTGTCCGGCTACTAACATGGAGTCCACATGCGCCTCTATGTGCTTGACTCCCATCTTTATCGCTAACCTCAGACCAGCAAGGAAGGCTTCGTATTCGGCTTCATTATTCGTGCTCTTGAAGTCTAACCGGATGGCGTACGTAAATTCATGTTTGTCTGGACTCACCAGTCTAAGTCCTGCGCCTGCGCCGTCCTCGTTGGACGCGCCGTCTGTATACAGTAGCCACGGTTCTTCCGAATGTTGCCTTTCAGCTCTTTCCATTGCCTTGCACTCCCGGTCTTTGTCATCAGGCACTTCTGTCATGAAATCGGCCAACACCGGGCCCTTGATTGCTGGTCTTGGCCTGAACACCACATTATGGCCTCCCAGTTCTATCGCCAATTTTGCTAATCTCCCAGAAATCTCAGGCCTCGCAAGGATGTTGCCAATGTTGTAATTTGTTAAGACATGGATGACGTGATTGCCGAAATATCTGCGCAGCCGTCTTGATGCATGGATGAGTGCTAGCACTAGTTTTTCCATTATGGCATACCGGGTTTCTGGGTCCGTCAGAGTGCGGGACACATAGTAAACCGGTGTTTGGACGCTGATGTGTGTAAAATGCAACATATAAATTACATCAAATGAGGCATAAAACTAACCCTTTTTAAGTACTAATATTGGAAAAAGAGTGTTTGTGTCTTCCTTTTGTATTTTCAGGATTAAATGAGCTCAAAAACACAAAAGAAGCAAAAAGACAGCTAAATCCAACATAAATACAAGAAAAGGAACATTAGTGGACTGCCCGACCCCTCAACGGCACCTTCCAAAGCAAAGTAGAGAAATCAGAAGACTGAACACGCCCCGTGCTCAGCCAGCACGGGGTCGTGCCCAAGAAGCAGCAGAAAAGACAAATCTATAGAAGCTTCTATTGCCCATCACGGGGCCGTGCTCAGCGGACACGGGGGCGTGTCGAAAGTACAGCAGGCGCATTTATTGTAATTGCGAATTACAATTAATGAGGAGAGAGATTGTCAGACGGACACGGGGCCGTGCCCAGCGGACACGGGGCCGTGTCCAGCTCTCTGTTCAGCCTATAAATAGGAGTGCTTGGATTCATTTCATCTCATCCCTTGGCACACCACCTCTCTCACACTTCATCCACCACCCACCACCATCACAACACCATCATCCACCACCATCATCCATTGTCCATCGTAGAGTGTGTGAGTCGTCTCGGGATCCAAGATTGATCGTAAGAGTTCTTGACAATCAAGGCCATGTTTGCCTAAGTCTCTTACATCACTTGGTGAAGACAAAGTGTCTAGTATAATACTTTTTATTTCTAATCTTTTGCACTTTTTATTTGGTTTTGTATTAATGACTTTAATAACTAGTTACTTATGTTGAAGGTGATCTTTCCTTATCGTTTGTCCGTGGTGTCTTGGCATTATTTTACTGTCTATATAAAATAAAGGATTTTCACCATTCATATCTCCACGGTCTATATGGAGATATGTTGGCTACCTGGTCGGGGGTTAAGGGAACGGTTTGGTAAAGGTCTTGCCATTGTTCAGCGTTTAGAGGTCCTACAATGGACCTGGGTCAAATTTAGTAGGACCTCCTTCAATACTTCACGGTATTGGATGGCGGGGGTCCAAACTCTTTGATCCCCTCATAAGTTAACTACTATTAATACTATAACCCGGCTATTTAGGACTGTATCCCTGCTGACTCAGACTACTTAGCCGAGGGTAACGTCACCGCCAAAAGCGGGGCCTACCACAATACTGCATTAATAACTTAATTCATTATCTTCCAATAATCCACCCTTTTAGGATTGTATCCCTGCTGACTCAAACTACTGGGGTGAGGGTAACGTCACCTTCAAAAGAGGGGCCTACTACAATAACTAAGATAATCTCTTAATTATGTGCAAAAGTGCGGAAATAATCAAAGGTTATACTAGATACGAGTCGGAACCAAGTGATTCATCTTGTCTATCTGTTTTTCTTTTATTTTTATTTTCAGCATTTTAGTTAGTTTTTAATTTTCTTAGTTTAAAACATTTTTCTAAACTTTTATTTTGGTTAGACGTTGAGGATAAACCGGTACTAAAAGCTCTTGTGTCCTTGGACGACCTCGGTATCTTACCAACGCTATACTACACTCAACGATGGGTGCACTTGCCCATATGTGTGTTTAGTGTTAGTGAAATATCGTGTTTTATAAATTTAAAACTTGGCTAAAATAAGTGTTAAAAAGGGCTTAAAATATACACCTAATTTATATAACACTTCAAACGCATCAAGTTTTTGGCGCCGTTGCCGGGGACACAAGGATTTTAAGAAAGTTAGGAATCAACGGCCTAATCATTTTTTATTTTTTTAGGTTTTTTCTTAGTTTTTCAGCTTCTGCAGAGCTCAGCACGGGCCGTGCCCGCTGAACACGCCCCCGTGCTCAATCATTGGAACTGGCAATCCTGTTTTACATCAGACAGTAAGCTGAACACGGGGTCGTGCCCACTCAACACGCCCCCGTGCCCAAGTTTCAGTTACTGAAAACAGAACCGTTAGATCCCGGCGGTTGGTAATTTCTGACATAAAAATGAGTGATAGTAATTATTTTTACTTTCGGCACTCTTATGGTACGTGGTGTCAATTATGTGGTGGCGAACATGAAGAAGTAAAATGCTACTTCCTAAATTATAGGCCCCACTACATGGACCCACCAACTTCTCACAACCTTAAGAGGGGCGAAAGTAAAAATAAGCACTATTTCTCCCTCGAATGCGCCCAGCCAGATATTCTAGGGGAAATGCTCCTTGACGAGTTATTTCAACTAGAAGAGCTAATTCTGAAATGGTTAGAAGAGCTTGGGAAGGATTTTATTGATCCACCCCAAGACGATACCCATGAAGAAATGTTGGAACCGCATTCCGACAACCTCGTTGCTCCCGAAAATACCTGCGTACCTAGCAAAGACTTGGACGATAGTCGTCCCTGTGTCGATTGTGCCGTGAAGGACTCTCCATCGACTTCGTTCGGTGCATACATAGACCTGAGCGATTCGGCATACACCTTCTTTAACAAGAGCCCGGGAAAGGGTTGGACTTGTCCACCTAGAATGAAAATAGGAATTACCCTTACCGACAACCTCTTGCGTTCTCGCCTTAGTCTAGGACAATTAAGGTATCTTAGGCACTTTGGGGTTGTTCCAACCAGTCAGGAGCCACCCGATACTAACAAGTTCCTTAATAAACTAGACAACTTCATAAAACAGTCCCTAGACACGGGGCCGTGCCCAGCCAACACGCCCCCGTGTCCATCGAAAGATTCCATTCTGATCAGTACGTCAGAATACGGACAAACTGTGTCAGAACTCCACCTGCACACGGGGCCGTGTCCACTGAACACGGGGCCGTGTCCAGGATGCTGTCGTTTTCTATAAATGCAGCCAAGAATTCTGCACATTTGGACCAACTTGGGACAGAGATTTGCAGGAATCTTCTCTCAAACTATCCTAGGTAAGTCTAAAAGAAGGTTCCAACAACCCATCTTGTCCTTTCCTCTTTTAGCCATTTCCTTCTTCTCCATCTTTCTCCAAGAGCTACCATTGAAAGTTTGGAATTCCTCCAACTCTATGGTAGGGATAAATGAGTTTTGTTCAAAGAATCTTGGTAAAAACATGTTATGAAACATTGTTTTAAGTTATTAGTAGCTAAAAAGGCCCCACAACTTCAGAAAATAACTTAAAAATCCAAGTTTCCTTGTTCCAAAACTCTGCAGAAAGATGAACACGGGGCCGTGCTCAGTGAGCACGGGGCCGTGTCCGGTCACTGTTTCATTAAAAAAACTATTTTTAGTTTATTTTTCGTAGGATGTCGAGTGAAAACAGCGAAACATCTTCTGTGCATTCGTCAAACAGCCGAAGAGGAAGAAGACCCTCCATTGAAGCTACACTTGTGCACTATGTGATAGCATTAAGGGAGGCTCTCGACGAAATGACTTCAGTAGAGGAGGTCCTAATCGACCGTATTAACGATCTTACGATGGGACTTGAAAGCAGCTTCCAAGAAATTAACCTCTTGCACCAGAGGTTAAATATTCTTGTAGCACCTCCAATGGAACCAGTCCTTCCTCAACAGGATTGGAACCTGGCACTAAGAATCAACAACCCTACCGGGTGGGAAGACTTTCCGGCGGAACCTCCCGTGGAACACCAACAAGAGATCCCGGTGGAAGTTGAAACTCCTCAAACTAATGCCAATGAGCCTTCTTTTCTCCTTCCAAGGGAGGTGGAAGAATGGCTCGCCGACATTTGAGGAGAACCGCACGCGGAAGAAGGAGTTCAAAAAGGCCTTGGTTAACCAAGATTAATTACTTCTTGGAAATTTTGCTAATTAAAATAAAGTAAAGGCTAGGACTCCATGGTTTGTTATTTCTTTGTTTTATCTAGTTTAATTTAGGACTATGTAAGTTCTCTCTATGATGAAATGAAATGATGGTTTTAAGGTTTGGATGGTTTGTAATGAATAAAACACACTCATGGTGGTAAAGGATGAAAAGGGGAACGAGAAAAATGAACCCATGCACAAGAACAAGGCAACCCGACAATTCTCACCATTTCAGAAGGTTCAACACGGGCCGTGCCCAACCAACACGGCCCCGTGCTGAGCACCCTGCAGAAAACGCCCAGTTCAGGTAACTGGACACAGGCCGTGTTCACCCAACACGCCCCCGTGTCCAGGCTTCTGTTTCTCCTGTTTTAATTCTGTTACTGGCACTTGAACACGGGGCCGTGCCCGGACAACACGGGGCCGTGTTCAGTGCCCAGTAACACAAATTTTTGCTTTTTAAACACTATTTTACACATCTAATCAACCTAAAAATTTATTTTTGGGACACATTGAGGACAATGTGTAATTTAAGTGTGGGGGGGATGCTAAAACCTTGAATTTTGCAAGTCCTAAATACAAGCCTTACACAAAACTCTATTGGAACCGCTAATCACCCCAAATTTTTTCAAAAAAATTTTTTTTACTTGTCTAGGTTTAATTCGGAAAATTCAAGTTCTCAAAAAGGTTATATTTTTACAAATTTACAACCGATAGCGTAGTGATAAAAAGAACCAACATAAGAAAATTATGAAACGGCATAGCAAACTTATTTAAAATTTGATTATATATACTTGATCACATAAAAACCCATTCCCACAAAAGTGAGTTTTGAGCCTTTATTGAGCACACAATTACATATCATTTGACTAAATGCTCATTTTTTGTTTCTTGTGTGAATAGCCGCTTGGTTCTTACGACTCTAGAACTTGCCATGACAATACATTCCCGGTCCTTATCAACTTAAACCCGAGTAAGTAAATGATGGAGGCATTAGGACTAACCCTTTTTATTTCTACACCATTATTTTTCTTTTTCTTTTACCACCTACCCAAAAAAATCCCCCTAGTTAGCCCCTTTGAGCCTAAACCTTTTCGTTTCATCACCCAAACAAAAACCCTTTTACCCACCAAAACCTTTTTTTATTTTTAACCCTTTATTTTAGTAACAAGTTCGGTTCTTCGTAAAAAAAAAAAAAAAATGTGTGATAATGATGAAGCAAAAAGAAAATAAACAAACAAGTTAATCAAAAATAACATAGTTTGAATAAAAGCTTCATCAAAATAAAAAGTTGCAAAAATACGAAAACCGACACTTGTTACGCTTTTAGCCCTTTTTCTACTAACCACTAACCCAACCACCTACCTTTAACCCTAGCCTAACCCTTAACCCACAAAGTCCTCTTGATACCTACAAAGGTATAAAAGTTAAAAAGGAGGAGGATTGATTTCTTGGCAAGCCTATGGTAGGAATAAGTTCCATGCCGCTCTCGAGTGATTCACTAAAAATACACCTTCGGCCGAGTGTGAGTGATTTCCCCGTGAGGTATGTGAACTTGTATATAAATAGAATTTTAAAAAGGCATGTTATGCCCAAATAAATAATTTCTTTTATGAAAAATTCTAAATAAATCATTACGAATAGGAGTGTAAATAAATAAAAATAAAACCCAAAAAGATCTTGGAAATCCCGACACTCTACGACAAGCCCAAAACCTTCTCTTCTACCTATTTCATTTGGGAGTGTAAGCCACATATTAAAGAGTTTTGCTTGAGGACAAGCAAAAGTTCAAGTGTGGGGGTATTTGATGTGTGTAAAATGCAACATAGAAATTACATCAAATGAGGCATAAAACTAACCCTTTTTAAGTACTAATATTGGAAAAAGAGTGTTTTTGTCTTCCTTTTGTATTTTCAGGATTAAATGAGCTCAAAAACACAAAAGAAGCAAAAAGACAGCTAAATCCAACATAAATACAAGAAAAGGAACACTAGTGGACTGCCCGACCCCTCAACGGCACCTTCCAAAGCAAAGTAGAGAAATCAGAAGACTGAACACGCCCCGTGCTCAGCCAGCACGGGGCCGTGCCCAAGAAGCAGCAGAAAAGACAAATCTATAGAAGCTTCTATTGCCCATCACGGGGCCGTGCTCAGCGGACACGGGGGCGTGTCGAAAGTACAGCAGGCGCATTTATTGTAATTGCGAATTACAATTAATGAGGAGAGAGATTGTCAGACGGACACGGGGCCGTGCCCAGCGGACACGGGGCCGTGTCCAGCTCTCTGTTCAGCCTATAAATAGGAGTGCTTGGATTCATTTCATCTCATCCCTTGGCACACCACCTCTCTCACACTTCATCCACCACCCACCACCATCACAACACCATCATCCACCACCATCATCCATTGTCCATCGTAGAGTGTGTGAGTCGTCTCGGGATCCAAGATTGATCGTAAGAGTTCTTGACAATCAAGGCCATGTTTGCCTAAGTCTCTTACATCACTTGGTGAAGACAAAGTGTCTAGTATAATACTTTTTATTTCTAATCTTTTGCACTTTTTATTTGGTTTTGTATTAATGACTTTAATAACTAGTTACTTATGTTGAAGGTGATCTTTCCTTATCGTTTGTCCGTGGTGTCTTGGCATTATTTTACTGTCTATATAAAATAAAGGATTTTCACCATTCATATCTCCACGGTCTATATGGAGATATGTTGGCTACCTGGTCGGGGGTTAAGGGAACGGTTTGGTAAAGGTCTTGCCATTGTTCAGCGTTTAGAGGTCCTGCAATGGACCTGGGTCAAATTTAGTAGGACCTCCTTCAATACTTCACGGTATTGGATGGCGGGGGTCCAAACTCTTTGATCCCCTCATAAGTTAACTACTATTAATACTATAACCCGGCTATTTAGGACTGTATCCCTGCTGACTCAGACTACTTAGCCGAGGGTAACGTCACCGCCAAAAGCGGGGCCTACCACAATACTGCATTAATAACTTAATTCATTATCTTCCAATAATCCACCCTTTTAGGATTGTATCCCTGCTGACTCAAACTACTGGGGTGAGGGTAACGTCACCTTCAAAAGAGGGGCCTACTACAATAACTAAGATAATCTCTTAATTATGTGCAAAAGTGCGGAAATAATCAAAGGTTATACTAGATACGAGTCGGAACCAAGTGATTCATCTTGTCTATCTGTTTTTCTTTTATTTTTATTTTCAGCATTTTAGTTAGTTTTTAATTTTCTTAGTTTAAAACATTTTTCTAAACTTTTATTTTGGTTATACGTTGAGAATAAACCGGTACTAAAAGCTCTTGTGTCCTTGGACGACCTCGGTATCTTACCAACGCTATACTACACTCAACGATGGGTGCACTTGCCCATATGTGTGTTTAGTGTTAGTGAAATATCGTGTTTTATAAATTTAAAACTTGGCTAAAATAAGTGTTAAAAAGGGCTTAAAATATACACCTAATTTATATAACACTTCACACGCATCAACGCCTTGGCGATCGACGAGTAAAACTACCCCGACTGCTTTGTCAGATGCTGACAGATATAATACCAGCGGTTCTCCTTTTACTGGTGCCGTTAGTGTTGGCAATCTTATCAGGCAATCTTTCATCTCGCGGAATGCGCTCTCGGCTTCCGGAGTCCACTGAAATTGGCTCTTCTTCATGCAGTTGCGGAGTGTTTTGATAAACGGGAAAGATTTAGCTGCGTGATTGGCCAGGAAGCGGTTAAGTGCTGCCAACCGTCCTGCCAATTTTTGCATCTCCTTGATCGTCGAAGGTGAAGGCATGCGTTCGATTGCTTGTACCTTATCAGGATTTACTTTGAAGCCATCTTTTGTGACGATGAAACCCATGAATTTTCCCTCTTCCATGCCGAAAGAGCATTTCGCTGGGTTTAGCTTGATACTTACTCCGCGCAAGGTGTCGAACGTTTTTTGGATGTTCATCAGCATTGTATTCTCTTCTTTGCTCATGATGACTTGGTCATCCATATACACTTCGATGTTTTTGGCGATAGCATCGTGGAACGTTTCATTCATCAGTCTCTGATAGGTCGCGCCCACATTCTTTAAACCGAAAGGCATCTTGGTGTAGCAGTATAGCCCTGTCGGTGTGCGGAATGCGGTTTTGTCTTCATCTTGCACAGCCATCTGTACCTGGTGGTACCCCTTGTAACAGTCAAGGAAACATTTCCATCGGAACGTTGCCAGCGAATCAATCTTTTAATCAATGTCTGGTAAGGCATAGCAGTCGTGCGGACACGCCTTGTTTAGATCCTTGTAATCTACACACATTCTCCAACTGCCATTCCCTTTTTGCACCATGACGGGGCTCGCCACCCAAGTTTGGTACCGGACTTCTCTGATGATGCCTGCATTCAGCAGCTCTGTGACTTGTTCTTTCATAGCATCATGCTTTATGTCTCCTAAATGACGTTTTCCGTGTACTACTGGTTTTGCGGCCTCTGAGAAGTTAAGTCTGTGTTCTGCTACATGCCGTGGAACACCGGTCATGTCAGCCGGTGTCCAGGCGAACACATCCATGTTTTCAAATAACAACTTTTTTAATGTTGCGCGCGTAAGATCGGACATTGCGGGGCCTAAGGTGATCGGTTGTTCTGGGTATTTGCTGTTTAACACCCACTTTTCAGCTTCTGCGCGTGGTACAGATTTGCTTGCCTTTGCTGGCTTGATTTTGTCTGTTGCCAAGACTTCTTTGCTTGCATAGATCAGTGCTACCCCTATCTTTGTTGGGAATCCCACGGCTGAGTGTGGTCCGGAGCAGATCATACTGAAGTCTCCCTGGGATTCTCTTCCCAACAGGATGTTATGCCTTGAATGCCCTGGTAGTACCATGAACGTGACCTCCTCTGTTCTTGAATTTCTTTCGTATGAGAGCAGCACTGGGAATGATATTTGGCCTAGAGGAAAAATGGCTTCATTGCAGAAACCGGTCAGCGGGTAATCTACCAGTTCCAAGCGCGCTTTGTCCTCTTGGTCAAATTGATTAAAACATTGTTCATAGATGATATCCGCAGTGCTCCCTGGACCTATGAAAATGTAATCGGTTTGATAGTGACCAATTACACCGGATATAATTATGGGTCTTCTTTCTCTCGGACCTCCTCTTACAACCGGGAAAACAACTTGTCTTTCGCGCCATGAGTCATCTTGCGTGCGCTTGTTGTAATTTTTTCTTGGCTTTCGTGGGCCTCCTTGAACCATGTGGGTTTCTAATTTCCGGAGTTTTTTGTTATCTGGCCCTTCTTCTCTTCTTTGAATCTGGCGGTAGTCACGCTTTCCACCTTTTATCAGATGAGTGAGCTTTCTGTCTCTTAAGGCCCTTTCGATCTCCTGCTTGAGACTGAAGCAGTCATCGGTTAAGTGGCCTGTGTCTTTATGAAAGTCGCAGAAAAGGTTTGGGTCTTGGCCCCTCTTGTTTCGCATTTGTAGCGGTGGCTTGAACTGATGGTTCTCAGTGGACAGGACTTCCGATGGGGTTTTTGTTAGGGGTGTCCACTGTTTTTCTCTATTTTCTCTTTTCACTTCCTTTCGATGGGCTATCTGATTGATTGTATGACGCGCGTCCTCTTTCACTGGGCTTCTTTCTATGTGGCCGGATGCTTTCCATGGTTGGCCTCTGCCCTTCTTGTTATGCCGGTCGTTATGGTTGTATCCGCGCTGACGGTGGTCATCACCGGTCAACTGTTTGTCAGTTTGCGCAATGGTTTTTGCTGCCTCAATGAAGGTATCCCAATCTTTAGGGCCTCCATCTCTTCCCTTTACTCGCTTGATCAAGTCGTCGCACTTGACTGCCCTCATAAAATGCGTGCGCATCATTTTTTTGCCCACATCGCCAATCTCCAAACATTCTTTATTATACCTTGTAATGAAATCTTCCACGCTTTCATGGTCCTTTCTCCATATATTCAGACAGTTTGCCGGATCTCTAGTATGCCTTCGCTGTTGAGAGAAGTGCGCAAGGAACTTGTCTCGAAAATCGATCCATGACTTGATTCTTCCTGCTGGTAGGCTATCAAACCAGACGCGCGCTGCGCCGACGAAGGTTTGAGCGAAGAGATGGCACCAAGTTGGTAGATTCCATCCACCTGTTGCTCCGGCACCGTTAAAAAATTGGAGGTGATCTTCTGGGTCTGTTAAGTCGTTGTATTTGCCCACATTGTGTGGCAGTTTCGTTTTGTCGATAGCGGCTGTGGCGATCTCTTTGATGAATTTCGAATTTTCAGCCATGTCGTTTGGACGATAGCTCAAGGTGTAATCATGCTCTGCCTTTGGGTTGTAACATGCGCGCTTGTGAGGTTTGTAAGCTTCATGCTCTAGAGGCAATGTGCTGAACACTGTGCTTTCTTTGTATGTCTCGTTGTCTTCCTCAAGTTCGTCGTTTATGTTGCGCGGACCTAAACGACTTTGTATTGGCTTCCTTGGTGGGTGAGAATATTACACGTAGTTGCTTTCCGCTTTGCCGTATGTGTCGCACGTGTCTTGTGCACTTGGTTATCTGATGTTTGGCATAGGTCCTTTTTCTGGACGCAAGTTCCATGCATTGGTCTGCTGAGTTGTGTGCATACTCAGAGACCTTTGCGGTGGGTAACAAATGCGGACTGGTTGGCTTGTGCTTGGAGTAAAGCTTGTTGCGCGCTGAGCTTTGTATAAACGAGGTTTATCGATGCCATCTGTTCGGCATACCAGGAAGCCAGAGTTTTTCCTTCAGGTAACCCCAAAAGTGCAGAGAAGTTTAGTTGTGTTTGTTCCGATGGAGCTGAGGGGCCAGCTCCATGGCTTAGTGTCTGCACTGGTGGGGGTGTTTGTTGGACTATTCCAGGCGGAGGTTGGAAAGTGGCTCCATTTGTAGTTTGGGTGATGATCCTAGGAGGAGGTTGGAAAGTGGCTCCAGTTGTGTTTTGGCTAACAACCCTGGAGGCACTTCCAAAGATGCTAGGAAAATCGTTGTTCATTTGCCCTTCTTGGATGATTTCGTTCCATTGGCCCCTTTGGACGTGCGCGGTGTCCGAAACGAGCTCAAAAGAAGAAACTTCTCCGTCTACCTGGTGGGAAGGGTTTGTATCAGCCATTTGAAGAGTTTTTTGAACGAAAAGGAGATGAAAAAGGTTAGCAAAAATTGCGGTGGGCGCCAATGATGAAACACTGGTTAACACCTAAGGTGAAACTAGCTGGTTCATCTCTTTTGTGGGGTTCAATCTCCTTCGTTTCTTACCAAACAACGGGTCCTGCAAAACAGCAACACCGTTAGCTCGTTAAGAGGGGAATATGGGGGTTTCCCTCTTAACCAGGCTCCGGCGTGAGAATAAGTTCTGTTCTGAGGAGATAAAACAGTGTGTGTTAAGAGTGAGAGTGTGGAGAATAGAATAGCCTTAACCTGGATGATGAAGGGTCCTATTTATAGCCGGAGGGTGAAGGAGGGAGGAGCGACCTTGCCAGCTGCTATGGGGCACCAGCTGTCCGACCAAGGGGAATATCCTCTTGGTCTCCTCTGCTGTGGTCAGGGTAGGGGTACACGTGGCCCGCCCCTAGTTGTCCATGCTGGAAACATCGTACCGCTGTTGTCGGTCTGCTCCTTGATTTGCTGCAGGTCTACATGGCGCTCAATGGATGGTGACACGTATTGTCCTTTATGTCAGAAGGAGCATCTTTGGTGCCACCTCGACGTATTCCAGAAGCTTCTAGAAGCTTCTGGATTCGCTTGCTGATGCAGACGCCATGTAGGATTGAAAAGTGGTGTGGTCCTTGCCACGTGGGCAAGGGAATTGGGACCATACCTCTTTAGTGGCGGTCGAACTTCTGGTTAGACATTTCATACATGTTAGTTTCTTGACTTGTTGTCAAGTCTTTGATGGGCTGTGAATTATTGATGTCTTGAATTGAGTTGTTTTTAATCCCATTAATTAGGTAATAGTGATTTGTGCAAAGATATTATGTTTGAATTATTGGTCCACATTGTACATGATTGCAAATGAAGATAGTCTGGATTCTTGGAGTTTGAAGGGTGTTAGAATCATGGATTATTTACACACCTATACGTTCACAATGTATGTGGGAAATTAAAACTTGATATATAGTCTAATTTATAGGAAGAATTTCATGTATACTGTTAAAATATTAAAAAGGAAAAAACACAAGTCAAAGGAGTAATGGTCGGCTTCCAATATTGTCTCCTAAATAGAAGATCTCACAGGCTGTCACCAGTTTTTTAGTTACCTTGTTTAGGCTCTTTTATTCTCTATTTATGTTGGTGTTCCTTTCCTGTGTAAGAATCATCCTAAATGAATACAAAATAATATTTTTCTCTGAATACCAATTCAAGATTGTATCAGAGCGTGTTTGAACCTGGGAAATTCTAAGCTTCAAGATGCCTGACACAGAAACAACTGTCAGCCAAATTCCTGATGAATTGACGATGCAGATTGCTGCTCTTCTGAGAAATGGTCTCGGAACACAGCAAACAACAACAAACTCTGAAAATCTATCCTTAGGGATTAAACTCGGGGGTGATAACTATGCCTTATGGGCAACCCTAATGAAGAAAGCCATTGGAGGCAGGGGAAGAAGCTCTCACATAACGGGCGACCCCAAGCCTCCCTCAAAAACCGACACAGATTACTCATGCTGGGAACAAGACGATCAGTGCGTCTTCACCTGGATTATCCAGAATCTCGAATCCAACTTGGTGAATAACGTTTCATAGTATCCGACCACAAAAGCCGTGTTTGAACCTGGGAAATTCTAAGCTTCAAGATGCCTGACACAGAAACAACTGTCAGCCAAATTCCTGATGAATTGACGATGCAGATTGCTGCTCTTCTGAGAAATGGTCTCGGAACACAGCAAACAACAACAAACTCTGAAAATCTATCCTTTGGGATTAAACTCGGGGGGTGATAACTATGCCTTATGGGCAACCCTAATGAAGAAAGCCATTGGAGGCAGGGGAAGAAGCTCTCACATTACGGGCGACCCCAAGCCTCCCTCAAAAACCGACACAGATTACTCATGCTGGGAACAAGACGATCAGTGCGTCTTCACCTGGATTATCCAGAATCTCGAATCCAACTTGGTGAATAACGTTTCATAGTATCCGACCACAAAAGCCTTGTGGGATGGTTTGGCAACTACATACGGGTTCGGAACCGATTCATTACAAGTCTTTGACCTCCATAAAAGAGCCAACTCCCTTAGACAAGGATCTGACACTTTGGAAGATCTGTGGAATAAACTGCAAAGCATATGGATGTCCATTGATAGAAGAGATCCAAACCCCATGAAAGACCCGGAAGACATCCAGATCTATAATAAGAAGACTCAAGAGCAAAGGTTATACCAATTACTCACATCACTCGATGACAAAATGGAACCTGTAAAAAGGGATATTCTGAAAAAAGACCCTCTTCAACGGTGGAAATGGTGTACGCCACCATACGTAGGGAAGCTGCTAGAATGAATATTCTAAGATCTGGACCATCCGATAATGAGTCAACAGAGATTGGGATGGGATTGGCTGCAAAAGACTGGTCACAAAGAACAAAGTTTCGACCTAGAAATAAAGAAGACAAATCCAAGCTCTTTTGCACCCAATGTCAAATGAAGAGACACACGAAAGACCAATGTTTCAGGCTCGTCGGTTATCCAGAGTGGTGGGGAGACGGTCAGAAGCAAAAGAATTCGAGGGCTCATGGAAAAGGAACGCCGGCGGCAGGAGGGGGAGTGGCTCTGATCAAAAAAGGCAATAGCGGTGGTTTTGGGGGATTGGCTGCAACCACCGATGATATTTCGATAGGTAAAGGGTTTGAGAATTACATCTCAAGCCCTCCCACTCTTTCTTTATTTGCTGAATTTAATCAAAAAGGAAATGGAAATAAAAAATCTAAAGCCTGCCATGTTAATCCCATATTTCAACCTAAAACTTCAAAGAATTGGATCTTTGACTGTGGGGCCACAGATACCATGTCTTATGATCCCAAAGATTTTTGTAATATATCACCCCCATCTAAATCCCATATTGAGACCGCTAGTGGGGAAATGGTTCAAGTCAAAGGGGGAGGTTCTATCAATTTTTCATAAAAAATGAAAATTAACAACTGTCTATACATTCCCTCTCTTTCCTCCAAACTTTTATCCATTAGCCAAGTTACAAAGCAACTTAATTGTGTCGTGCTCATGTATCCCAATTTTTGTGTTCTACAGGACATTCGTACGAAGGAGATCGTTGGGCGTGGTACTGAACAAGGAGGCCTCTACTACGTTGATGAGGTGGTTCACAAGGAACATTCCATGCTTGCTCATGGGACAACCAAAAGACAACTATGGTTATGGCACCGACGTCTTGGTCATCCCTCTTTTAGCTATCTTAAAATTTTGTTTCCTAGTCTTTTTTCGAATAACCCCGTTCAGGAGAAGTGTGAAACTTGCATTCTTGCAAAAAGTCATAGAGTCTCCTTTAATCAAAACGATACTAGAGTTGAGTCTGTTTTTTTCTTTAATCCATTCTGATGTTTGGGGCCCGGCCCCGAATAGCACCAATAGTCGGTTCAGATATTTTGTTCTTTTTGTGGATGATTTTTCACGTATGAATTGGGTATACTTCATGAAACATAAGTCAGAGGTCCCTGAAATCTTTTTTATGTTCTATAAAATGGTTCAAACTCAATTTAAAAAAAAATACAGATCCTTCGTTCTGATAACGGGACTGAATTTGTGAACAAACCGATGAAAACCTTCTTCCAAGAAAATGGTCTCATTCATCAAACTACTTGTCCCAATACTCCACAATAGAACGGTACCTCGGAACGAAAAAATCGCACATTACTCAAAAAAACACGTGCAATTATGATTGAATCTCATGTCCCTTTGTCCTATTGGCCAGAAGCTCTTGCCACATCGGCATATCTTGTTAATCGTCTTCCAACTCAAATCCTAGGACATAAAACCCCGTTGGATGTCCTAGCCACCCAAGTAAAAGTTCCATCCATAATGACCTTACCTCCTCGTGTTTTTGGATGCTCGGTGTTCATTCACACTCCAAAAACTAATCGAAACAAACTTAATGCCTGTGCTGAAAAGTGTGTTTTTGTTGGGTACGGTGTCCACCAAAAGGGCTATCGTTGCTACAATCCTGTCACTCGTCGGGTTCATGTAACCATGGACCTTGACTTCATCGAATCTGACTATTTTTTCGACCATCAATCCAGTGCTCAGGGGGAGAAAATAAGTGAGTCACTCGATTGGTTCGATTGGTTGTTATATCATAGTTGCTCGACGGATGTTCCGACAGAGCCGGTAGATGGCGCTAGCGAACCTGCTTCAGCCAACGTTGAAGAGGATGACGAGTTATCTCACACAACCAATGATTCTCCTAAGGACGGTGTCCAACATGAAGTTGAAGCCGGAGAGCCAAATTCAGATATGACAAACAATGAGGTAAACGACTCACAACATCATGAGAATTCCACAAATGTTACTAATCATGACAGGTTAGAAAGCTCGCATGTGGAACACGAAGAACAACAAAACACTCATGTCCTCCCTCCCAGAAGAAACAGGGGAGTCCCTCCTAACCGGTATTCCCCGGAGCACACCTCTCGTACCTCCAAATACCTAGTAAAAACTGACAGGGGGAGGGTGGCACAAGTTGCAAAAGCCTTCTCAGCCACACTTCTTTCAGAAAAGATTCCTACCACGGTCCAAGAAGCCGAGGAGATGACTGAATGGAGAGAGGCAATGAATTTAGAAATGGAGGCTTTGAAAAAGAGTGGCACATGGGAAAAATGTACTTTACCTCAAGGGAAGAAACCGGTTGGCTGCAAATGGGTATTTAATATCAAATATAAATCTGATGGCACCATTGAATGACACAAGGCTAGATTGGTAGCCAAAGGATATACACAAACTTATGGTATCGATTATTCTGAGACTTTTTCCCCAGTTGCTAAAATTGATACTATCAGAGTTCTTTTCTCAGTAGCAGCAAATGAAGACTGGCCTCTCCATCAATTTGATGTGATAAATGCGTTTTTGCATGGAGACTTGAAAGAAGAAGTTTATATGGACCCTCCCCTGGGGTTCTCAGGTGATTTTAAAGGAAATGAAGTGTGTAGACTGAAAAAGGCATTGTATGGGCTCAAACAATCTCCGCGCGCGTGGTTCGGGAAGTTTACTATGGCTATGAAACGTTATGGGTACAAACAGAGTAACGCCGACCATACCTTGTTCTACAAGATGAGGGGAACTCTTGTTACATGTCTCATAATTTATGTTGATGACATGATCATAACAAGAAGTGATGAAGAAGAAATTAACTCCTTCCGGAAGAATCTCTTCACTGAGTTTGAAATGAAAGACCTTGGGGCATTGAAATATTTCCTAGGGATTGAAATGCTTCGGTCAAGAGAAGGGATTTTTATCTCTCAACGAAAATATATCTTGGACTTGCTTGTTGAAGTGGGCATGGTGGATTGCAAGCCCAATGATACTCCCATGATTGTGAACCATAAACTGAGAATGGTTGAAGGAGACAAACTAGCAAATAAAGAAAGGTACCAAAGGTTAGTGGGAAAGCTAATCTACTTGGCCCACACTCGACCAGACATTTCGTACGCAGTGGGAGTTGTAAACCAATTCATGCACAACCCTCAAGAAGATCATATGGGGGCGCTCATGAGGATTATCCGATATCTAAAAGGCACAGTAGGGGAAGGAATCGTGTTTAAGAGAAACGGCCACCTAGATGCTGAAGTTTTTACAGATGCCGACTGGGGAGGAAATCCGAATGACAAACGATCAACCTCCGGTTACTTCACTCTCCTTGGAGGTAACTTGGTAACGTGGAGGAGTAAGAAGCAAAAAGTGGTGTCTTTATCAAGTGCAGAATCTGAGTTTAGGGGTATCGCTAAAGGGATCACTGAGATCCTATGGTTAAGGAAGATAATGAAAGAAATTGGTGCTCCACTTAAAGGTCCAACTCAGTTAAGATGTGATAACAAAGCTGCCATTAAAATCTCAAAAAAACTCGGTACAACATGACAGAACCAAGCACGTTGAAATAGATCGTCACTTCGTTAAAGAAAAGATTGAAGACGGTACCATCGAACTCCCGTTCGTCAGGTCGGAAGATCAACTGGCAAACATTCTGACAAAGGCCGTTGTGACTAAAGCGTTTAAATCGGTTTTAACCAAGTTGGGTATTGGAGATCCCACTACACAACTTGAGAGGGAGTGTTAAAATATTAAAAAGGAAAAAACACAAGTCAAATGAGTAATGGTCGGCTTCCAATATTGTCTCCTAAATAGAAGATCTCACAGGCTGTCACCAGTTTTTTAGTTACCTTGTTTAGGCTCTTTTATTCTCTATTTATGTTGGTGTTCCTTTCCTGTGTAAGAATCATCCTAAATGAATACAAAATAATATTTTTCTCTGAATACCAATTCAAGATATACCAAGTTATAAATATTATATATAGGTAAGGGTGTTCATTATACAAATTGGACTCAAAATGGTCGAAATTTGATTCAAATGGAATTCAAATTCCAGATTTGAATTGGGTTTTTGAATATTTGAATTCAATAATCGAATTTCGAATCAAATATGATTTGTAATTTTTTTATTATATTTAAATATATAGGTAAAAAGACAAAAATGCCTTTTGGTGAGTAGATTTAACAAAAAAAAAATCTAACTTGGTTTGACCTAAAGGACATTAAGTACAAGGGGTTGGTTCTGGTACAAACCGTATTAATCCTACAAACCGTAAGAACAGATCCTAGCACTTAAAAAAAGTTTAAATTAGCACATACAAAAACAATACATACATAAAAGTAGCACTTTTGAATTATATTAGCACATGAAAAAAACGTCGAGCAAAAAGCAGACGTAAAATCTTTGAATCACGCACGCTCGTTGCTGAGAAATTAAACCGAAACGTAAAACATAGAAAAAATAACTAAGTCCATCCAGGACCCATGTGTTGGACGAACTTGTCAAACGCAGAAAAATAGATGTGACGTGACGGGCCAGTACAACGGGAAAAAAATATACGAAAACATGTTGAACCCCACATGCACGTTGCGGTGCGTTAACTCACAAAATTTAGAACAAAACGAAAAACTTGGGAAAGATGAAAAGTATGGTGGACCAAAATTAAAAATAAAAAAGAGTTGGGACTAAATTGCAAAAGATGAAAAACTTTGGGTTAAAAGTTAAAACCAAAATGTCTAAATTGCAAAATTGAAGTTATTTATTAATTTTAGATTAAGATAAGGATAAAAATAAGTGATATCTATGTATTGTTGGTTATTAATTAATATTAATATTAAAAGAAATTTTTTAAACAAATATAAATAAAATTTATGAGGTTGAAAGAGAGAATGTCATGTGGCATTATTTGGAGTCTTTTATTATAAGTTAGATTGAAAACAAAAGGAATATCCAAATAAATTATTAATTGTTTGTTAGCATAATTATAAGAAATTCAAGATAATTAATATTATTTAGGTTATCATTTTACCATTTCTCTATGGTTGGTTAGATGCCACATGACACTTTTTAAATGGTTCTTACAATTTGTATACGAAATATGGTTTGTATTTGATCCTACTCCTTAAGTACAAAACCAGTCAGTTTTAAAAGGTAGAAGACATCGCCTGCAATTTGATAAACGATAAATTACAAAACTTGTAATTTACTCTATTACATAATTATATTAACTAGTTAAATTCCCCCGCACGTTGCGGCGGGTATTCATTCGGTATGGGTTGGATTCATTACGACATCGGTACGGTATCGCCACTCGGTATACCAAGCGAAAGATAAAACCCAAAAAATAAAGACATGATATGACCAGAATAATATCATTATGTGTTTTACATCGGTCAAAAACCATAAATACAAATATCAGTAACGTTCTGATAATAAGGATACCGATACCAACGTTATACAGTCGAGATCGCTAGGGCATCAATGTTGCTAAGACGTTATCTTAAATGTTATATGAGAAAACTTAAAATAATAAAATAATAGAAACTTAAAAAACTATAATATTTTTTTGAACGGCAAATTATATGAGAAAAGTTAAAATAATAACATAAGGAAACAATAAAATAATAAATTAAAGTAATAAAATCTATACTATATAATAAAAGAAACCAATAAAGGACACTTGTCGTTATTCTAGACCATCATTAATTGTAGATAATTATTATTTAATTTAAATTATTAAATTTAATATATGTTTCAAACATTTAAGAAATTACGGATAAAGTTTCGTAAAATATTAAATTTTAAAGTTATATAATTTAATAATTACCGATAATTTATACTTATCTGATTAATTTAATTTTAAATATTATTTTGTAGAAATAAGTTTCTCTATTTGGCTAATTGCTATATGCCTAATCTGGACATTTCAACATTTTTAGAACTAATAAATTAAGACCACTATTATTTAATAAAACTTGGGTTATGAAATGTATGTTCACAAGACTGTTAAAACTCATGAGAAAGTCGATGATAAAGGTGGTCTTCTAATCGATGGTTCAAATGCTTTCATATTTGTAAACCTGACAAACATCACACGTTTTGATCATACATGACATAAAATTTTGTTTGGATGTCAGAAACGCGTTTTAAAAATATCGTTTTCTAATTGTTAAATCTTCGTTATTAACTATTTGATTATTTATTTACTTAACTCGTATAATACACGGGGTTATAACATTATAATAAAATAATGAAAACTTAAAAAACTATAATATTAAAAAAATCTTGAACTACTGTTCATCATCGGTTTCTTAAAATAATAAGATAAGGAAACAATAAAAAATAAATTAAAGTAATAAAATAATAAAAACTTAAAAAACTATAATATAAAAAAATGTTGAACTACTGTTCATCATCGATTTGTATTAATATGTATAATGTATATACTCACGCATACAAAACTACAAAAAGGCTTCTAAAACACCTTAAGTTCTAACAATGGAGCCCCTACAAAAGGGCTTCTAACACCTTAAGTTCTAAGTTCTAACAATGGAGCCCTCTAACATTAAATATCCAATCCAATGGTTAAGCTAGTAAACAAAATACTGTAAAACCACTAAAGGGCTAACGTTTTGGCCGCTTCCTAGAAAATATGAAACTTCTTACACCAGTTTTCGTAGGAAATGCGTCACAAAATAGGCTTTCCCACGCATTTGTGACGACTACATGATGTAGGAAAACCCCTCGTTGGAAACTAGTTTCTTACGTATTTCCTACTCATTTTTCTACCCAAATCTGACAGAAAATGGGCGTCGGAAATTGCTACGCATTTTCTACCACTTTTCTTAATTATCATTTATATTTATATTCTTTATAATGATAATACAATAATAAATATTTTTGATAATTTTTTTATTAGCGACACATTTCCGACAAATAAAAAATAAAATATAAAAATCTATTTTTTTGTGTGACACATTTCCTATGAAAAAAATAAAAATCATGTATTTGTATGTGACGCATTTCCGACAAACACAAAAAAAATAAAAAATCTATAATTTTTAGACACATTTCCGACAGAAAAATAGAAATAAACTCTGTTATTTTTGTGACACATTTCCGACGAACTAATCTTTTTAAACAAAAAAATAATAAAACAAAATTAAAATCCAAATTTTCCTGCTGAAATTATAGAAAAAATCTATAATAACTTAGAGAACCTATTTTACAACATTCACCTCAAATACAATAACATAAATCTAGAAATTAAACATTACAAAGCAAGTTCTAATATGTTCAAACTACAAATTAAGCATCAACACAATCATCTACATAATCCTTTACCTCATCCACATACCCACGTACAACTTTTAGTACTACAAATTTGGATCGAAAACACAAAAACATCAACACGTATTTCATATAATTTGAAATCAAAACCCTAACATATCAGCGAACATACACAAATAGATACGTAAAATTGATAACCAAACCTTTCGGTGTTGATAATATACAAAATGATGCCCGCCACCAGTTCTACTTCAATCCCCGTATCCAGCAAACCCGTGGTTCGATGATTAAGAAACTCGAAAACCCTAATTGATCACATATCTTCTGATTAAGTAAAGAGTGAAATAAGAGGGAAAAAGATAATCAATCTGGGAGGGACAGTAGAGGTAGTAGATGGATTCTTGGAGAGGAATCAAATTAGGAGGCAAATATAAGAGAAAAAAAGAGAGGAAGATCTAAAATTTTGGGGAAAGTAAAAGATGGGGGAGATTTAAAATTTTGGGAGTAAATGAGGGGAGATAAAGTGGGTTCAATTGGGAACCGACGTGTAGGGATGTTCATTTTTATCTAAAACCGATCCGAACTAAACCGAACCCGAATAACTCAAACCAGACTAACCCGGACTTTAAAATGGGTTGGTTATCGGGTCAATTTTTCCTAGAGAAAAACCCGAACAACCCGACCCGAAAAACCCAAAACCCGAAGAAAAAACCCAATAAACACCCCTACCGACGTGGAGAGAAAAATGGGATGGTTGTTGCAAGACCATGTGTACTGAGGGTCACAAATTTGTAGGAAATATTTAATAATTAAAATTTTGTAGATTATTTCTGACAGATCTGTGACGCAACTGCCAATTAATTAGGGTTTTTTTATTTTCTGTTATTGTTGCGTCAAAAATTTGACACAGAATTTTGGAAAAAAAAATTGTAGGAAATTTGTCACAAAGGCATTTGAATCCGTGACAAAAGTAATTGTGTAGGAAATTATGCACTTTTCTAGTAGTGTCGAATAGTTCCACTTTATTCGAAAACCATAATTAAATTTTTTATTTAAAGTTTACGTATTTGATTCCAAGTTCATATAGTTTATTACATTGTTTGATTTTGAGTCCATTTAAACTTTATCCAAAATTCGAATCAAAATTTGTCGTCCTTATATATTTTGGAATTGAATTTGAATTCAGTACTCGAATTTTGAAACAAATTCGCATTCAGCTCTACTATATTTTGAATTGAATTCAAATTCATTAATTAAATTTCGAATCAAATTCAACCGCAATTTCATTCTTTGAACACACCCCTATATATATTCAACCCAAACTTCAAATACAATATATGCCTATTAAATGTTAGTTAAAATATCAGATTATACTCATTTCATTAAAAACAACTTAATAAATGTTCTTTTTACTTTAATTTTTTTTACTCAATAATCGGGTTTTAAGATGAATTAGAATCCAACTTCATAATTTCAAATCGAATTCATATCCAACTTCAAAATTTTAAAATTCGAACAACACGAGTATTTGAAACTCGATTCTTTGAACACCCCTATATATACCCAACCCAAACGTCAGATACAATATATCCTATTAATACTAGTTAGAATATCAAATTACTCATTTCATTAAAAAAACAATCAAGGAAATGTTCATTTCACCTTTATTTTTTAATTCAGTAATCTAATTCAAGCTTACACGTAAGTCTGGAATTGAAAATGTGACTAATGGCAAATAACCGTTCATTCCGTACAATCTAATCACTATCTTTATTTACATAATCTCATGCATTTAGCGTAATTTAATTACGTAACTTTGTCGTTTTTAGGTAACAATGTTAGGACAAGAAAACAATGCTAAAACATATGTTGGTTTTCGTCGTATTTCGAAACCAATCAAACAATGTCCTAAAAGTGTTGGTAGAAAGTGCTGCGCGCACTATTCACGGTTACACTATTCATGCCAGCAAAACCGTGAAAATAGAACGAAACAATGAAAAACGACACACGGATAACATAACTGAGTCCATTTACATAAGAAAACACTAATATGAAAACATATCTTGCAAAAATCTAGGACTTTCCGGTACAACGCCCTAAAGACTAAAACGTCCGTTTCGCTAAAAATATAACATTTTTAACTTGTCCGTATTAATAATTAAGCATTTCTGGAACTTCAGAATGATGACAATTGATGACGTATACGCTAAAACACTTTGGGAATATCATGGTAGTGTCCAAAATTATAAGCTTCCGGTATCATATCGCTATACATATAACTAGTCCGTTATCGACCCGAAAAACTAGTAAGCGGTATTTTCGCCACAAAACAACCAAACGAATAAACTAGTGAACTAGTTAAGCCTATTTTGGGACTCGGAATCACCTCATGCTTCGCTTGACGGTGGAATAACAACTTGCGACGAAGTCTTGTCGGTACGACACAAAGGTGTCGTTAACTAGCCGACGTCTAAACGGAAAGAATTTAAGGTATCAAAATACAACTTACACTAATCTAGCGAACTAGTTACCATATTTTGACGTCGTAAGTACCCTAAATAAACGCCATAGTATCGATGGTGAATTAAAACCATAGTACCGGTATTATATTATACCTTTCATATATCACCCGGTATCGAACTAGTGGCATTTTTGCCATCCAAAATTAATACCCATTAAACTAATAAATTAGTTGGACTTATTGAAAACCTAAACTACCATTAGTACCCAAATTACCCTAATTAAACTAATGGCTAAAATATCTAGCAAATTAATAAAAATCTATCTAGTTAACATACTTTAAAAAAAAAAAAAAACTAAAAACCTCCCCCCATGTCATTTACGTTCAACAAAGGGGGCCCCACACCCACTTGATTTTTGCTTAAAGATTTGGAAGATATAGGGTATGGTTGTGATTGTAGTTGTTGTTGTTGTTGAAAGTCTTGCATATCCCATTATTTTAACCATATTTACAAGTCTCATTCTCATCACCTTTTCACCCAACATTCAACAAAGAAAACCCCCTTGTTCTCTTTCATTTTCGGCAGCCAACAAGCACCCCACTAAATCCACCATTTTCAACTCATAAACAAATATATTCCATGCACTTTAAGGCCATAACAAGATCATCTAAGGAACTAGCAAGCATGGAGCTACATTAGGGGCTTTTTCTTGGAGCCTAACTTTCTTCTTATTTTCTTATTTAGCTTGTGCGATATTGTAAGTCTTCTAATCACCATTTTTAAGCTTCTTATTACTAGTAATTCATGGAAGTACAAGTTGATTGTCTTGAAATTAAAGTTAAACACAAACAAAAACCCTACTAATAAACACTAAATCTAACCATATTATGTGTTATTATGTGTTGATTAGTGTAGTTAGTTTGTATGATCATGTTGTTTATGTTGATCTAGTTAATATTAGTGATTCAAAATCCATGTTTATGATGATCTTGCTAGTAGATTAATGTAGTGTTCAAGATTAGTGTCCATCTTGCCATGATGAACATAAAAATGTGATTTAAACATGGTTATGTTTAAATCTTGAAAGATCATCATACTCACTTTCATGAACTAATTATATAATTTTTAGATTTCATAAAGAAGGAAGTGTTTAAATGGATTTAACACTTAATTTTGGGAGTTTATTAAACTTTGTTCTTACAAGTTAAGTTTAATAACTTGATTTTTATGAAATATCACCATAAAAAGTCTAGTAATCAAAGGGGTTAAAGTGGGAAAACTTGATTTGAACTTATGACAAAAATGATGTCTTCAAAAAGTCTAGTAAAAATGTGAAGATTATTTGTTAAACAAGTTGTTAAAATTGTGACAACCCTCGTAATTCCATGTATCCGTACAATTTATTAATGATAATTTAAGTGCTTGATGATTGTGCTAAATTATTTAACTGCTCTCTGATTACTGTGTTATACTTACATGTGCGTGTTAGCATACTAGTAGTATGCAGAAAACTTGACTAAATGGTCCTGAATATTTTCCTATGTATTAGGAATTAATTGTGTTACAAAAATATATGTATAAGACGCCTTACGGAACAATTAAACAACTTAACGGAACAGTGTCCGACCGAACAACCGGACATTACCCGGGACACCAAATATTTGTCAAACACATTATTTAATTATTTTTAAGCTAGTCATGATTCCCGTTTGTCATAACACCCATTAAAATCAATTCACTACACATAAAAGTCCATACTTACAACCTAACTACCATTTACACTCTAGTTGCAAAAATTTTACATCAAGACCCCCCCCCCCCAACCGAATTTTCGGTCCTAGGTGGACCCACCAGATTTCCACTCCATGCTTTGTTGATTTGTTGAATATTATATTGAGATAGGTTGCTTGCTAATCTAAACAAGATATAGGAAATGTTTTATAAGAAGATTGACCTAGATTTATCATCATCACATCTAAGATCACACTCCATCCTCACTCTCTTCTCTCTCTTTCGGCTCCCCCATAACCGAACCCACCACCACCCCTCAACATCTTCATCTTCTCCAACATCAAGTTCCATTTAAGCTTCAAAGTTGATCCATGGAGGTTGCAAGTTGAAGGGCTTTCTAAGGAGCTTCTTTCACTTGCTTTTCACCATCATCTTCTCCATCTTCTTCACTAAGAGTCATCCCTAGCTTTAAGCTAGTAGTAAGTTCCTTATGTCACCTTTGTTCATCTTGTTTCATGATTAAAAGATGTAATATGTTAAATCTACAAGAACACTAAAAGGGTTTAAACAAGAAGATGAAACATGATGTATTTATGTTAGTATGATGTTGTCTTGAGATGTCACTGATTTCTTGCTGATTACTTGTTAATATTGATTACTAGAAATGTTGTTGATCATTATGCATGTTAACGGAACCAATGTAACTCGCATTAGAATGTAAAAGCTGAAAAACAGAAAGCTGTTTAGCGATTACAGCCAACTTCAGTTGGCTGTAACCAAACCTTAATAAAGCGAAAAATGTATTTTATGAAGTCTAGATTTTTGTATTATGAAATACGGTTCTAATGGCACTGGAATCATAATTTTTGGACTTCGTTTACTATTTTTAAAGACCCTTTTAAAAACAGCAGCTGAAGCTGAGTTTTTGCTGCAGTAAATGAGTGATGTGTTTTTGGTCATAACTGGAAATCTATGATGAATCAACTCATGAAATTTGTACAGTAGATGAAAACTGATGTATTTGTAATTACCCCACTGGAATTTCGTAAATCGGACTCTCGATGAATTTTAAATAAATTATTCCATGGACTGCAGTCAGAAAAAGATAAATCTGAGTTCAGTCCGGAAAATGAATTTTTATAAAATATTGGTGATGAATTGGATCCCGATATTTTTACACAATAATATTTGGATCGTTTAAGACTTTCTATAAAAAGTTGGGAATTTTTGGAATAAGTTAACTATTTTATTAAAATCCCCGAAAACAGCCTAGTTTTGAAGATTAAAGCTGAAACGACATAAGTAGTGATTTTCGTGTCTAAATGTCGGGTAGGTTATCCGAGAATGATATAACATGTTATATGTGTTATGTGCAATGTCGTATGTTTGCTTATGAATGGGAATAGATGGGAAGTTTATATGGGAATAAACCGTTAAAGTGATGCATGTTATGTGATAGATACGTGTAGGAACTTTGTGCTCTATTTGAAAACCACTAAATGACTAACTGGTAATCATAATAGGACGTGATTGACTGACCTTGACTGTTAGCTATTTTTGAGAGTCAAACCGAGCAACCGAGGTGAGTTTACACTCTTTCCAAGGCATGGGATTCCCAAGGGTTGGGAATGGGTTAATGATTTAAACGGTAACTACAACCATCCTCCGTGGGTAGGATGACAAGATTACACACTGGACCAAACCTCTATCATGAAGTCCCTCATTTATATCGACTTAATCGTCGAGGCCTATGGCGAGCGGGTCATTAGTTAATAGCGCTATTAGGTTTAACAAACCTCACACCGTGCCAGTCGGACGGGCGTGTACTAATGGACTATGGGCAAAGGGTCAATGCTGATAGAGAATGACTTAGGGCACCACTTACATTTTCGTAGTAGTCGATACACACGGTCTAGTAACACATGGGAAGCCCCCACTAATTTTCGCAAACATGTCTGGGAGACCGCGATACGAATTAATACGATACATGGTTTACAAAACGAACATATGATTTACGAAACGAATACTATAACTAAACAACCAACTGTGAACTCGCTCAACTTTGTTGTTGATTCGTTGTTACATGCCTTGCAGGTCGTTAGGTACTCATGGAGCTTGCACAGGGAGGCGCGGTCGTTGTGGGACATGGCAGTGTGTGCCATGCTAAAAACATTACTTTATTTTGTACTTAATACTTACATTGGGTTTTACAATTATGCTTCCGCTAAACACTTAACTACGTTTATGATTTGAAACACCTTTCATATGGTGTGGTTGAATTTTACTTACTTGTTATGTTCAATATGATTGGTGGCTTGATCCTGGTCATGTCACGCCTCCAAGCGGTGATACTCCGCGTGTGGATTTTGGGGGTGTGACAAAAATACACTTATAAAGTTCATGGAAATGAGGGTTAAAATGTATGATATCATGCACGTAAAGTTGGGATAATGAAACTTGATTTGGAAATTGATTATGATTATGGGTTTAAACATAGTTTAAACCCGTTTTTATAACGTGGGAAACGTCATAGTTTTAGGGGAAACTATGGCACACCCCGATATTTCCACGTGTTACCGGTGGGCCCGGTGGGGAGTATCGTGACGTAATTGATATCATCATAGTCAAACAACACAATATTTAAATGCACACGTAGTTGATATCATGCCCTTGGCTGTGACTGGGATTTCGACTCAAGTCTACACTTCTCGAAGTGCTGTTTCTTGCAGATCTTACATTTGGGTTTATCACCCGACTGATGACCATCTTTCTTAGATCCAGAACTCTTCTTGTGGTCATTGTTTCCCCTATGTCTCTTATCCGATCGCCGTGAGCTATCATCCTCATGTTTCCTTTTCTCACCATCAGTGTTTCTCAGCGATCTCTGCCTGACCGCGTCCAGAGTAAGAGATAATGCTATATCAGCTGCAGACCAGAAGGTAGCTGGTCTGGAGGCTTTTACACTTGCCTTAATCTCTGGGGCTAAACCCCCAATGAAACGAGCTATTCTTTTGGGTTCCGGGGTCACAAGATAAGGAACCAATCTTGACATTGTATTAAAGCTCGTAAGGTAAGCTTGGCAATCCAGGTTTTTCATAACCAAGGATAAGAAATCAGATTCAATCTTTTCTACCTCATGCTGAGGGTAGTAGTTTTCTCTAATCAATGTCATAAACTGATCCCATGTCAGATTGTACAATGGGATTTTCCCCGTAGCCTGGATCAAAGATCTCCACCAAGCTAATGCATCCCCCTTGAATGACTGAGACACGAACTTTACTACATCCTTATCAGCGCACCCGCTGATATCAACCACGGTGTCCATCTCATCCAACCATGTCATGCAGTCTATAGCTCCTTTTTCCCCAGTGAAATCCCTGGGTTTGCATGAAACAAAATACTTATCGGAGCAACCCTTATTACGGGGTTCTTGATCCAGTATGATCCTTTGAGATGGAACACTTTGCTGATTTGAAGAGTGACGATCGTCATCATCTTTCTTTGGTTCTTCCTTCTTGGAGGGTGGCTTGCTGTGAGCCTCAGAATGAGTCTTAGGCTTGGAATGCGGTGCGGATAGGGTCCTACTTCGAGTCCCGCTATATTCATTATACTGCCGCTCTATGGCTTTTGTAACAGCGTTGTCTATCAATGTTTGTAGTTCTGCACCCGCTATGTTAACTCGGGTATTATCATGTTCCTTCCTTGGGTGACTGTTGATCTCATCCGAGTCAACTATGTAGTTTGAACTGTTACATAAGATATTGACAATAATTTATTTGGGAGTTTATTATGGAATTGTCTTTTATGGCAATTCATTAACCATGGTAAACATAGACCATATTTGGTTAATTTGTTAGTCATATTTATTTAGGATTTTTATTATAATTTATCCTAATTATAAAACAATAATAGTATTATTAGTGGCACAAAAGGCCTACTCACAGGGACAATTTTAATTCATAAGCCATGATTTCAGAGAATCAAGGCATGAAGGTTTGAACATAGTTCTTCACCTTTTTCTAACAGGGAGTCGTAGACTACTACTGTCTTTTGTCTTATCTGACAATGAGTATGACCCGTAGGCACTATATCACCAATGGATGGTTAATAGGTGATCATCTAAATTGATGATTTAAACCCATGATTTATAGATCATCAGGTTAGGATAGGTATCTTTTAAAGAATCCTATTATAAGAATGACGTGTGTGATTTTAACGAATCACGTCTGCCAGGAGCGTTAATAATGTTTTCAGATGTTAACAGGGATTTGAATCTTTTGAACAGGTCTTACCATCTTGGCCAAATCTTATAATGACATGCAGGCTAGGTTATACCTTTAAGATTCTTATTTAATATTTAATAGGCAGATTATTTTTAAAAGGAATGATTTTGAATTTATTTATTTCATGTATAATATATTTATGCATATAATGACAAAAATGAAATTTTTAAATTTAACATTCCATTAAACATTAAGGGAGTACACATTGCCCTAAACAGGACTTTTAACAGAACAACTTACCCACACAGGGGCTAAACCGAAATACAAATCCACGCAGGGACCAATTACTAAAACAGATGTCCACGCAGGGACTTGATTGAATTAAGTAGATACAACAATACATATAGGAATTCAATGATCCCTCTTCTTCTTTCCTTTTAATAGGCTTGCTAAGCCCTTGAGAAATCCTCTGTTGTTCCAACGTTCTTCTTGAAATTCATGTTCCACCCGACTTAGTCTTTGGAGGATTTCCTCCTGTTCCGGTGGGGAAAATCGTGGCGGCTGCGACTGCTGCCGAATCGGAGGTCGAGCAGGTATTTGATACCCATGAGCTGGATATCCCACTCCCCAAGGGGCTCCATATGGTCCTTCGGGATGAAGGGCGTTGTAGTTTGCCGCTACCAGGTACGGGTCGGCTTCAACGTAGTTATAATGAGTGTGAGCCGGCTGCTCAAACGGATTGTACGTCGTTGAACCGGCGTATGTAGGAATCGGGTTATCAAAACCCAATGGTGGCGGTGGTGGTGCAACTGGTGCAGAATTAACCTCTGGAACTGGGTTTGAGGGTCCACCCATTTGTGGGTCTTCATGCGGTGGCGGATAGTGACTGCCACTGGAGTGTTGAGGAGTGCTAAAGTGAAAACCCCTCCTCGCGCGGATATTCGTGCGCCTTTTCTCCTACGCCTTGGTGGTTCTGGAGGTGCTTGATGAACTGGCGGCAGTGGAGGCGGTGGCGTGACTGCCACGAAACGCGAATCCTCGGAGGGATCCTGCTGCTGCTGCTGTGGGTTATGAGAGGGTGTAAAATACCACTCATACTGGTTAAACCTCACTTGGTAACTGTCTGGACCACCGTAGGGTGATCCGTGGAAGGATGATCCATCAGAGATCTCGATGGGATGGTTGGGGGTCCCGCTTGCAGGCTCGACAGGATCCGTGTCCTCGTCCATGTCCATTGCATGGTCTCCTGAGAAGTGGTCTTCAGGTCCTAGTGGGTTAAAACCCACTGGTTCTTTGATATAGTTTGCCGGGTTGAACCGGCCCTGAAAGACAGGAGTGGGGTCGCCAAAGGAACGGTGCGAAACGGACCGCTGCAACGGCAAGAAGGAATGGCGGGAGTCTTCGGGCTCGTTTTCTGAGTGCGGCCCAAAGGAGTGACGATAGGGAGGCGTTGAGCTGTGCGAGACAGACCGTCTAGCGGGCTCCAAATGGTTCCTCCAGTTTCTCTAAGGATCGGCACTCATAGTAGTAGAAGGAGTTCGCCGGTGTGAAGGCCCGACCTCATGATCGTTGGGGGCGGTGATTGGCCCCTTGCCTCTTCCTCCTCTTCTGAACCTCGGTGGCATATTTCCTGTCAAACAAAAGAAAGATACAACAAAGAAATATATAAAGGACAAAGTTGGAAATAAAAACAATTTGGATTAGTCCTAAGTTCTTGTCTAGACTCGAGTATGTGCAATTGTGTCACTGAGATTAAACACAAAAGACTAGTGTTCATTTCACTCAGCATTGGCTCTGATACCAACCTGTCACACCCCGATATTTCCACGTGTTACCGGTGGGCCCGGTGGGGAGTATCGTGACGTAGTTGATATCATCATAGTCAAACAACACAATATTTAAATGCACAGCGGAAGCAAAAGATAGATTCGTTTCAACTTTAATAAATTGTAATATTAAGTATCACAAACAGTTGAAAATAATCCACAGGCGGGTCAAATAAAAAGGAAACGTAGTTCAACAGATTAAAGTGCATCCAAGCTTGCGAGACTCTTATTGATGCTAAGGAGAAAGCCAGCCTATTTCGAGTAGTACCTGCACTTAATCTTTTTTGGAAAATACGTCAGTTTACACTGGTAAATACAATTAACTAACTCATTTTGAAAAGGGTTTAGTAAATTGATTTGAATGCACAAGGCACAAACATTTTATAACTTGGGATAATTATTTGAATACAATCTTGTAAAAGAATTACATGCTCCTTATGCGTTTAGTAGCCCGATCCGTAGACCGGGTTAAAGATTAATAGACACACCACATAATCTATTTATGCACTGACGGGTGTACGCCTACACCCCGTGCTCAGGTCTTGGCCATCTCGTAAGATGATGCCAAGGATATCCGGGACATGGTCATTAACCCCCCAAAGGCTTTAAGCAAACAAAACATTTCCAAACGGGACATCTCAATGAATTAACCTCTATTCGATTAAAAATTCAATGCCCGACCAAGCGGTATTTTATATACCATACCCCAAGCCCGTATAGGGAAAATAAGTTAAAAGTATTTACCTTTGCAAGTAATAATCACAACAAGCAAGTGCACGTAGCTTTTACCGGGTCTCCTATTCTGGAACGAAGGTTATAATAACCTATTAGAATCCTAACGGGCCTTTAATTAAGCCTAAGCTTAGACCAGTTAGTTTTAAAGGAAGATACGGTTCGAACGCGTGATTAAGCGAAGACCGGAATAGAATGTGATTTAGACCCAACAAGTTTGAAGACTTGTATAATATGGGTAAACTAAACACATTCTGGATTTTGAGATAAATATGATAAGGTTCGACCCGTTTTGGCTAATTTATGCAAACTAGTTACATAAACCGAACCGAACGTGTAAGAAGTGTAACGGGTAACCATAAGAGTCGTTTACAGGTTTCCTAAGTTAATATGCCTTAAATATGTTGTGATATCAGTAGGATACCTTCCATTATGCCCAAAACGAGTTTAATCTCAAATTAAGCCCCGTAGGGGTATTTCGGTCATTTTAAAGATTATAAAAGAGATTAATTATAATTCTGAGACTCGGGTCTGAGATAATCAGTAGAACCACTTATTTCAACAGGTTATATCAGTTGGTGATAAGTCTTATATGACAAAATGGTTTTAAACCCATACTAGGTGTTTAATACGCGTAAAAAGCCGTTTTAAGCGATTTTCGGGTTAAACAGGAAATCTGAGTTTTATGATCAGGTTATAAAGTTCAAAATACTTCATTTATCATATAAAATCATTGGCCAAAGATTTGGTATCAATTGGTTAAGAAAAACTCATTTTATAAGCAAAAGGGTATAATCGGTAATAACCGAATCAAGATAATAATCTTAGGTTATGATCAGGTTAAAAATAATTAAAAATCTTCAAAAATCCCAAAATATTATATTACATCAGTGGGTAAAAGGTATGGTGTCAAAAATTGGGTTTAGATAGGCTTTATGTTAATTACGCCGTTTAATTCATAAAAAAAACGTTCTAATTACGCTATTAAGCATAACTCCTAATCTAGACCTCAAACTGATGTGAAAATTTAGGGTCATGTTTATAAATCAGTAGCAAAGATTATTGTCTTTTCACATTTCCAAAATTCTCGTTTTATGGTCAAAAGGGCATTATGGTCAACATTAAGCGATTAACGGAAACGTGTAAACGAGTCGGACAAATAACGAACCAATTACAGAGGGTTATACCATCATGTAACCTGGTCCTAAGGAAGCTCTAAGGCATTTCTAAACCCATCTAAATCGGGTCAGAACTGAAGTCTAAGCAAAAGTCAAAGTTTTGCGACTTTCGGTTCCGAACCGGTCCAAACTGAAAATTGTCGGGTCGGACATGCTTAAACATGTTCTTACATTGATTACCAAGTTATATGAGTGGAAAAACAGGTTACACGTCTTCTACATTGTTAATTATGCATTAAATCGAAAATTACATTTCTGTTGACTTTTTATAACGAACTTTGACCCGACAAATGATCTAGTTAGAGCAGGAATCAGAGGGTGTCCTTTTAAGGGTTTAATGCCCACATAATTACCAACTTATAACTACTTTAAGTTTGACTAATCACTGGACCATTAGTGATTAATCGCTAAGTCAAACCTTAATTACGACGGTTTGACTTTAAGCTAATTAACTAAGTAAAACACGATTAAGGAAGGTCAAGGAAGCTTACCAATGTCCTATGCATGACCAGTGATGCTTAGAGAATGGCCTTGAGCTCCAGAAATGATCAGAAGTGAAGGTATGAGTGAATGATCAAAGTTTGCAAACAATGGGGCTTTATATATTGATCTTGATCTCACTAGATCATGCCAAGCAATGCTATACATGTTCCCTGATGTTAAACATGTGTCCCTAGTGTTAGGGGAGGATTTTCCAATGATCAGTGATCCTCATTTACTGTTGGGTTTAGTGATCCTCAATTCTGTCTGAACTAGTGATCCTCAGAAAGTATTGTAGGATCAGGATCATGAATCATCATTAGGATCCTTATACTAACGATTGTCTGCTTTGAATATGAAGTTGTTTTGCAGGAGTACGAGCTTGGACTTGGTCTTGGCGATATTCCTAGAGCATATTCCATATTTATTCCGCACGTGCATGGCTGAAATGGACGTTATGGAGGTCGTGGAGGACTTGCACAAAATGCGGACAGTTTGTTAGCTTAGATATTTTCCATTTTTAAAAGGGGATAGCGAGCTAAATTAGAACACTTGGCTATTTTTAGCTTAACACACACACTCGCAACTGCTCTCACCAGCTCTCGACAATTCACTTGGCGATTACACACTTTTTTGCACATTACACTATAGTGATCCTTGTAACTAGCTCGCTATCATCCGAAGTTGTAATACATTTCTTGTTTAATCTGAGTTGGTGATCGGTAGTTTCCATCAGCCGAGATTTTTTGTGCCAGAGATCATTCATTGATCAAGGGCTTTTTCCTCGTATAAATCTTTGTGTCACTTGTTCATTACATTTCTGAGTGATCCTTCACATTGTTCATTGATTCAAGCATCACACCTCACAACAGAAAGTTTAGTTGCATTATCATTGCTTGATTTTTGACCAAAACAGTTTGGCGCCCACCATGGGGTAATTGGTGCTTCGTTCTTGAGAAATTATTATTTTGGTGATCATTTCGGTTCGTTACAATCAAGCAAATGGCTTCCTCAGCAAAGAACATATCAAGCTCTATGTCGGCGATCAGTTCTTCACAAGGCATTCCTCCTTTGCCTCCACCACCTTCTGGATCCCAGAAGAATGCTGAAAATGCTGCGAAGAGACAAACCCCCATTTTCCAAAAACCACCAACTTCTTCTGTTTCCACTAATCCTACTACTAATGATCTTTTTAATCTGATTTTGCAGATGAGGGATCGCATGCAAGAGCAGGACAAAACCAATGAACGGATCCTCAAGAGATTGGTGATATCAAGAAACAGAAGAAATCAGTGGAGGATCACTCTCCTCTGATGCCAAGGTCATTGAATTTTGACACTCCAGTTGTAACTACCCTACAATCGGCAGTTCCAGGCATCCAGTATCAAAGTGGTCCATCAGAAAGGCATTATGGAACAACAATTATGAGTCAGGAATTTGGCTCCTACTTCCAACCTCAAGGATCCTGCTCTCAACCATCGGGATCCTCTTTTCAGCATCAGGGATCCTTCATCAGCTCAGGAGGATATTTAGGAATCCTCCCAGGTCCAAGGATCCTCCCAGGTCCAAGGATCCTTTATGAATCCTGGGTCATTTCAGGTTCAAGGATCATCGCAGCCTCAAGGATCCAACATCTTTCAGGATCAAGGATTCCCAAGAAGTATGCAGCCCCCGAGCTCGGATGTTCATCAAGGAGACTTCATACCAATGCAAACCATTGCTTCCTCTGGTCCTTCAATCATACCAGAGTCTCATCAATATGGATTCACATCTGGAATTCCAAACACGAATCATGTGGGAGGTAACACTTTTAATAATTCATATAACACTAACCATGGCTCTATGCAGGATACAGGTATCAATCAGGCTATGGCCAGGGAATTACAAAAGCTCAAGGACATGATATCCAGTGTACCAGGAGTGGTCAAACCCATTCCTGAAATTGCAGATGGTAGCCATAGGATATCTCGCTTTGCACCACCTATTTGTGATGCTGAGATACCCAAAAGGTTCCAGATACAATCTATGAAGCTATATGATGGTTCAACAGATCCAGAGGAGCATGTAGCTCAATACAGGGAGAGGATGGAGATCAATCCAATTCCTAAGAGGTTAAAAGAAGCATGTCTATGCAAGGGATTTGGATCCACACTCACAGGATCTGCTCTTAAATGGCTGCTAAGTCTTCCCCCTAACTCTATTACTTCATTTGCTAATCTAGTTAATTTGTTTAATAGCCAATTCTCTTGTAGTAGGAAGTTTGAACGATTAACTAGTGATCTATATAGGGTAACACAAGGTCAAAATGAATCACTTAGAGATTACATCACTAAGTTTAGTAAAGAATCCTTAGATATTCCTAACTTGGATATTGCTACGGCTGTAGAAGCCTTTAAAATGGGATTGCTTAGGGATTCATTGTTCTATGATGATCTTGTTATGACCCAATGCAGGAATCTTGATGAAGTAAGAACCATGGCCCTTAGGTTCATCCGTCTAGAGGATGACAAAAGGATCCAGGAGAGATTGACAGGATCCTCAAAACAGGAAAAGCAAGGATCCTACTTCAGGAACAACAAATCAAAATCCTATAACAAATCTGATAACCAGAACCTGCATGCAGTGGAACAAGAAGAGGATGATGAGGATTATCCTCCTATTTCTGAATACTGTTTTTCTGTTGATAACAATGAACTAATCCTTGCAATGCAGAATCTAGGTGAGAAAGCTAGGTGGCCGAGAAAGAGTGATAAACCAGCTGCTACAAAAGATAAGTCCAAGTGGTGTGCATATCATGAGGATTTCGGGCATCTCACTGAAGAGTGCATTGCACTTAGAAAGGAAATTGGTTACTTGTTGAGCAAGGGGCATTTGAAAGAGCTTTTGGGATGAAAGAAGTCAAGGATCCAGGATCCTGAAAGGATCCCGGAAAAGGCTCCTGCTCCTCCAGCAGATGCACAAGTTATAAACTTCATATCCGGTGGATCAGACATTTGTGGTACTTCCTTTTCAGCAGCAAAAAGACATGCTAAGGAAACCAAGATGGATAATGGAGACAGACCCGTCCGAACCTCCGTTGTTACCCAGAATAAAGTCATAACCTTTGATGAGGATGATCGTGTTGATGTCTAGGATCCTCATCATGATGGTCTTGTAATTACAATGTTTATTTCTAACCACTTTGTTCGCAGGATCCTTATAGATGGAGGAAGCTCTGTGAACATCATTCAGCTTGATGTCCTAAAAAAGATGAATATCCCGGAGTCTGATATTGTCCCAAGATCCTCAGTACTTATGGGATTCAGTGGAGAAACTAAGAATACATTGGGGGACATCAAACTCCCAATCTATATTGAAGGATTGCATTCTTATCAAAAATTTTGTGTTATAGATTACTTATCTTGTTGCAATGTTATCCTTGGCAGGCCATGGATACATGATATGAAGGCAGTTCCATCCACCTATCATCAGTGTGTAAAGCTTCCAAGTCCGTGGGGAGTGGTGAAAATTGAGGGTGATCAACAAGAGGCTAAGAATTGTTATACATCATCAATGAAGCCAGCCTCAAGACCAAGGGAGCAATAGCAATTAAAGTATCCTTCAAGAGATGTCTTGGAGGCAAGAGAGCAGGATGTAAAAGAAATCCTCATGGATCCTCATGATCCTGAATCCATAGTCTTCATAGGATCAGGGATCCTTAGCAACATTGAGCAGGATCTAGTATCCTTCCTTAAGAGGAGGAAATCCACCTTTGCCTGGAAACATGAAGACATGACAGGTATATCTAAGGATATAATTACTCATAAGCTTGGCATTGACAGGTCATTCAAGCCTATACATCAAAAGAGGAGGAAGTTTGCACCTGAAAGGAATGTTATTGTCCAGGAAGAGGTAGATAAACTACTTCGGGCAGGTATGATAAGAGAGGTTAAGTATCCAAGATGGTTAGCCAATGTGGTTGTTGTTTAAAAGAAAAATGGAAAGTGGAGGGTATGTGTCGATTTTACTAATTTAAACAAGGTATGTCCCAAGGATCCTTTCCCATTACCCCACATTGACTCCATGGTGGATGCTACCGCGGGTCATGAGTTGTTGACTTTTATGGATGCTTCATCTGGATTTCAACAAATTCAGATGGAACCATCTGATCAAGAGGATACAGCCTTTATGACCCCCAACTGGTATATATTGTTATATTGCTATGCCATTTGGACTAAGGAATGCAGGTGCTACTTATCAAAGGCTAGTCAATATGATGTTCAAGGAACAAATTTGACACACTATGGAAGTCTATATTGATGACATGGTGGTTAAGTCCAAGAAAGCTGAGGATCACCTTAAAGACTTGGAGGAAGCATTCAATATCCTTGATAAATTTAATATGAAACTAAATCCTTCCAAGTGTCATTTTGGTGTTAAGGCAGGTAAATTCTTAGGCTATATGGTGACAAAGAGGGGCATTGAAGCAAGTCCAGAGCAAATCAAGGCTATTGTGAATATCAAATCTCCTGCCAATGCTAAGGATGTGCAAAGATTGACAGGCAGGATCGCAGCCTTGAACAAGTTCATATCCAAATCCTCAGAAAAGTGCAAGGAATTCTATGACATCCTGAGGAAGAACAAGAAATTTGAATGGACTGAGAAGCATGAAAGTGCCCTCAAAGCTCTTAAGGATTACCTATCCTCAGCCCCGGCCTTGATGAAACCAGAAAAAGGGGATATATTATCCTTAGACTTAGCAGTATCCTCAAAAGCAGTAACTGCGGTCCTTGTTAAGGATCGCCAAGGTACACAACATCCTGTTTATTATGTAAGTAAGAGTTTACTTGATGCTGAATCTAGGATTTCACACTTAGAGAAACTTATCCTTTCATTAATTATGGCATCTACTAAATTAAGACATTATTTTGAAACTCATGCCATTATTGTTAAGACTAATTTTCCAATTAAGAATGTTCTCTGGAAACCTGAAATGTCTGGAAGGATGGCTAAGTGGGCAGTGAAGCTGAGTGCATATGATATAAGATATGAACCAAGGACTGCCATCAAATCCCAAGCCTTAGCTGACTTTGTGGCAGATTTTAGTAGTGATTTGCAAAAGGAAGCTGAGTCAGAAGTCCAACAGCTTGAAGAAACTAAGGATCCTTGGATACTCTTCACTGATCGAGCCTCTAATGTAAAAGGAACAGGGCTTGGAATACTACTAAAATCGCCACAGGGGGACATAATACCCCACTCCATAGCTTGTGAATTTCAAACTACCAACAATGAGGCTGAGTATGAAGCCTTAATAGCTGGTTTGCAAATTGCTAAGCATATGAGGATCAGGTATATTGAGGTACATGTAGATTCATTATTAATCACTAATCACTTTAATGGATCATATGCTGTTAAAGGTGAAAAACTAATCAAATATTTAGAGATAGTCAAAGAATTGGCACTCTCTTTTGTTTTCTTTAGTTTGACACAGGTACCAAGGGAAGAGAATGGAGAGGCTGATGCATTAGCCAATTTAGGATCATCCTTGAAGATCCCGGAGGATATCAAGATCCCTATTATCTATATCCTGACCCCTGCTATCGAGGATCATGTAGCTATGGAGATAGGAGAGGATTCTGCAATCATCCCTAGTGATGATACTCAATCTCATTCAGGATCATGGATACTCCCAATCATGAGATACATACAACATGGAGAGATTCCTATAGGAGAAAACCCTAGGGCTTTCAAAATCAAGGTATCTCAATTTACAATATTGAATAATATGTTGTATAAACGATCTCTTGCAGGTCCATATCTAAGATGCATTGAGGATCCTGAAATCCAAGAAGTCCTAAAGGATTTCCATGAAGGAGATTGTGGAAACCACACTGGGGGCAGAGCATTGTTCTCAAGGATCCTGAGGACAGGATACTATTGGCCTACTATGAAGAAGGATGCTGTGGAATATGCCAAGAAATGTGATCCTTGTCAGAGACACAGTAATATCCTTCACCAACCAGCAGAACTTTTGCATCCTATATCCTCTTCTTGGCCATTTATGAGATGGGGAATGGATCTAGTTGGTAAGCTCCCTAAGGCACCTGGTGGAAAAGTATTCATGGTTGCTATGACTGATTACTTCTCCAAGTGGATAGAGGCTAAAGCCTTTGCTCAAGTAAGAGAAAAAGAAGTGATATCCTTTATTAAGAGAAACATTATTATTAGATTTGGTATCCCTTCTGAAATTGTTTATGATAATGGATCCCAGTTTATTGGGAACAGAACTACTAACTTTTGTGACAGCTGGGGGATTAAGATGATAACATCAACACCAGTCCACCCACAAGCTAATGGTCAGGCAGAATCATCCAACAAGATTATCATCAACAATTTGAAGAAAAAGCTTGGATCCAAGAAAGGAAAGTGGGCAGAAGAACTACCTTATGTACTATGGGCTGATAGGACAACTCCCAAGAATGCTACTGGCCAAACTCCATTTTCTTTGGTATTTGGGGCAGAATCAGAGATCCCTACAGAGATGGTGGTTCCTACTACAAGAACAAGCATTCGTGATCCTGAAGAAAATGCTGAAAACTTGGTTCAAGACTTGGATACTATAGAAGAACTCAGGGATTTGGCAAGGATAAGGATGGCCAGTTATCAACAAAGGATGGCTGGAGCCTACAATAAAAATGTCAGGATCAGGAAATTCCAAGTTGGAGATATGGTGTTAAGGAAAGCATTTCAGAATACCACCAATCCTGCTGATGGAAAGTTGGCACCAAAGTGGGATGGCCCTTACTTGATCGAAGCTGAGGCAGGAAAGGGGGCATATCGATTGCTAACAATGGAAGGTAATTTGCTACCAAGAGCTTAGAATGCTGTCCATTTGAAGAAATATTTCATGTGACAAGGATCCATGATCCTTACATGACAAGTATCCTTGAAGGATCCTTATAGGACAGATGATCCTCATTTTGGTAAAGATCTAATCTCAAACTATTTCATTCATTAATTATCTTATATAAGGATAAGGATCCTGCATCCTTTATCCTCCTTTGACTTGATTCTGAGTTTTGAAGGTTCAGGTATCCTTAACAAAGGATTGAGTATCCACAGAAGTATCCAGTTATTTGGGCTTGACCCCAGTTATTTGGGCTAGTCCCCAGTTTGGGCATGTCCCCAGTTTCGCCAGTAGCGCACGATGATCCTGGTATAGTTCATGGCAATGGGACCAGTACTCGCTTTAGGGGCTGACAATTTCATTGTACTGACTATATTCAGGATCCTACGTATAATGGTAGACATACCATACATCCGTTCCTAAGGTTTCTAACGTTTTCACGTTAGCTAAGGTTTTGGCATTTTCATGTCACTAAGTTTAGATAGTCGCCAGTAAGGGCCATACTCCAGTTTACACACGATCCTTGGGCTTGTCCCCAGTTATCCTTTGGGCTTGTCCCCAGTTATCCTTTGGGCTTTCCCCAGTTATCCTTTGGGCTTGTCCCCAGTATATTGGGCTTGTCCCCAGAATTGTTGGGCTTGTCCCCAGTTGCTAACTTTTATCTTATATTGGCTTAGTCCCAAGTTGTATCCTATTTCAGGTTTATGAAGCTAAACGACCAAGGATCCTTGATCCTTACCTTTTACTAAGGTTTGTCTTTTGGTTATCCTGATTATAAGTGTTAAAGGTTAGGATCCTAGCTTGGATTCTCAGGTATGATCCTTAACTATTTTGATTTTATTCATTACTCATTTGAGTGACCCTTATCCTTTGACAACTGAACTTATGATCCTTAAACTATATTACTTTTCAGAACTTACCAACTAAAGGATATATGATCCTTGATTATATTCTAAACTTTTTGAAGATATTTATTTACTTAATAAATTCAGACAAAATGAATATCACAACAATTGAAAAGTAAAGTACTAACAAGGATAACAACACGGGAGATAGCCAAAAAGTTAAAGTTATTTTATTCACAAAACGTTAAACCCTTTAAGGTTGTCAAAATTGCCAACCCACGTTTCTACCAGCAAAACATGGCCCGTCCACATGGGTTGGCAAAGGGTGTCCATTGTTTACGGGTCTTTGTAGTGCAGGAAATAAAAGACGGAAGGTATTAGGGGTGGATTTCTAAATGATCAGTGATCCTCATTTACTGTTGGGTTTAGTGATCCTCAATTCTGTCTGAAGTAGTGATCCTCAGAAGTATTGCAGGATTAGGATCATGGATCATCATAAGGATCCTTGTACTAACGGTTGTCTACTCTGAATTCAAAATTGTTTTGCAGGAGTATCAACTTGGACTTGGTCTTGGCGATATTCCTGGAGCATATTCTATGTTTATTCCGCACGTGCTTGGCCAGAAGTGGACGTTATGGAGTCGTGGAGAATTTGCACCATTTGCGGAATGTTAGTTAGAGTAGATATTTTCTATTTTTAAAGGGGCAACGAGCTAATTAGAAAACACTTGGCTATTTTTGGCTACACACACACTCTTACAACTGCTCTCATCAGCTCTCGTGAACTCACTTGGCGATTACACACTTTTACACATAATACACTATAATGATCCTTGTACTTAGCTCGCTATCATCCGAAGTTGTAACACATTTATTGTTTAATTTGAGTTGGTGATCGGTAGTTTCCATCACCCGAGGTTTTTTATGCCGGAGATCATTCATTGATCAAGGGCTTTTTCCTCGTATAAATCTTCGTGTCACTTGTTCATTACATTTCAAAGTGATCCTTATTATTGTTCATCAATTCAAGCATCATACCTCACAACAGAAAGTTTGGTTACATTGTCATTGCTTGATTTTTGACCAAAATAGTTTGGCGCCCACCGTGGGGCAATTGGTGCTTCATTCCTAAAGAGATTCGTGTTTTCGTGGTCATTTCGGTTCGTTACTACCAAGCAGATGGCTTCCTCAGCGAAGAATACTTCAAGTTTGACGCCCTCATTCAGTTCTTCACAAGGCGTTCCTCCTTTGCCTCCACCACCTTCTGGATCCCAGAAGAATGCTGAGAATGTTGCGAAGAAACCAACCCCCATTTTCCAAAAACCACCAACTTCTTCTGTTTCAACTAATCCTACTACTAATGATCTTTACACTCTGATTTTGCAGATGAGGAATCATGCACAAGAGCAGGACAAAACCAACGAAAGGATCCTTCGGGAGATCGATGAGTTCAAAAAACAGAAGAAATCAGTGGAGGATCACTCCCCTCTGATGCCAAGATCGCTGAACTTTGACACTCCAGTCATAACTTCCCAACACTCAGCGATTCCGGACGTGCAATACTTGGGTGAATTACCAGGAAGGCGTTATGGAAAAGCAACTATGAGTCAGGTATTTGGCTCTCACTTTCAGTCTCAAGGATTCTCTTCTCAACCGTCAGGATCCTCTTCTCAGCATCAGGGATACTTCACGTCAGGAGGATATTTGGGAATGCATGCAGTTCAAGGATCCTCCCAGCTCCAAGGATCCTCCCAGGTCCAAGGATCCTCCCAGGTCCAAGGATCCTCCCAGGTTCAAGGATCCTTCCCGATCCAAGGATCCTCCCTTGTCCCAGGATCCTCTCTGGTTCCAGGATCCTTTCAAGTTCAAGGATCATCTCAACTTCAAGGATCCAACTTTCTTCAGGATCAAGGATTCTTGAGAAGTATGCAGCCTCAGAACTCGGACGTTCATCAAGGAGACTTCATACCAATGCAGACCATTGCTCCCTCTGGTCCTACAATCATGCCAGAGTCTCGTCAATATGGATACACATCTGGGATTCCAAACACGAATCCCGTGGGAGGTAACACTTTCAATAATTTATACAACACTAACCATGGCTTAATGCAGGATACAGGTATCAATCAAGCTATGGCCAGGGAGTTATAGAAGCTCAAGGATATGATATCCAGTGTTCCAGGAGTGGTTAAACCCATTCCTGAAATTGCAGATGGTAGCCATAATATATCTCATTTTGCACCACCCTTATGTGATGCTGAGATACCCAAAAGATTCCAGATACCATCCATGAAACTGTATGATGGTTCGACGGATCCAGAGGAGCATGTAGCTCAATACAGGGAGAGGATGGAGATCAATCCAATTCCTGAAAGGTTAAAAGAAGCATGTCTATGCAAGGGATTTGGATCCACACTTACAGGATCTGCTCTCAAATGGCTGCTAAGTCTTCCCCCTTACTCTATTACTTCATTTGCTAATCTAGTTAATTTGTTTAATAGCCAATTCTCTTGTAGTAGGAAATTTGAATGATTAACTAGTGATCTATATAGGGTAACACAAGGTCAAAATGAATCACTTAGAGATTACATCACTAAGTTTAGTAAAGAATCCTTAGATATTCCTAACTTGGACATTGCTACGGCTGTAGAAGTCTTTAAAATGGGATTGCTTAGGGATTCATTATTCTATGATGATCTTGTTATGACACCTTGCAGGAATCTTGATGAAGTAAGAACCACGGCCCTTAGGTTCATCCACCTAGAGGATGACAAAAGGATCCAGGATAGATTAGCAGGATCCTCAAAACAGGAGAAACAAGGATTCTATTTCAGGAACAACAAATCCAAGTTCTACAATAAGTCTGACAATCAGAATGTGCATTCAGTGGAACAAGAAGAGGATGATGAAGATTATCCTCCTATTTCTGAATACTGCTTTTCTGTTGATAACAATGAACTAATCCTTGCAATGCAGAATCTAGGTGAGAAAGCTAGGTGGCCAAGGAAGAATGATAAACCAGCTGCTACAAAGGATAAGTCCAAGTAGTGTGCATATCATGAGGATTTTGGGCATCTCACTGAAGAGTGTATTGCACTGAGAAAGGAAATTGGTTACTTGTTGAGCAAGGGGCATTTGAAGGAACTCTTGGGTCGAAAGAAGTCAAGGATCCAGGATCCTGAAAGGATCCCGGAAAGGGCTCCTACTCCTCCAGCAGATGCACAAGTCATAAATTTCATATCCGGTGGATCAGACATCTGTGGTACATCCTTTTCAGCAACAAAGAGACATGCTAAGGAAACCAAGATGGATAATGGAGACAGACCCGTCCGGACCTCCGTTGTCACCCAGGATAAAGTCATAACTTTTGATGAGGATGATCGTGTTGACGTGCAGGATCCTCACCATGATGGTGTTGTAATTACATTATTTATTTCTAACCACTTTGTTCGCAGGATCCTTATAGATGGAGGAAGCTCTGTGAACATCATCCAGCTTGATGTCCTCAAGAAGATGAATATCCCGGAGTCTGATATTATCCCAAGATCCTCGGTGCTTGTGGGCTTCAGTGGAGAAACTAAGAATACATTGGGGGACATCAAACTCCCAATCTATATCGAAGGATTGCATTCTTATCAGAAGTTTTGTGTTATTGATTGCTTATCATGTTGTAATGTTATCCTTGGCAGGCCATGGATACATGACATGAAGGCAGTCCCATCCACCTATCATCAATGTGTAAAGCTTCCAAGTCCTTGGGGAGTGGTGAAAATTGAGAGTGATCAACAGGAGGCAAAAAATTGCTATACCTCATCAATGAAACCAGCCTCAAGACTAAGGGAGCAATAGCAATTAAAGTATCCTTCAAGAGATGTCTTGGAGGCAAGAGAACTGGATTTGAAAGAAATCCTCATAGATCCTGATGATCCTGAATCCAAGATCTTCATAGGATCAGGGATCCTTAGCGATATTGAACAGGAGCTAGTATCCTTCCTTAAAAGAAGGAAAACCACCTTTGCCTGGAAACATGAGGATATGACAGGTATATCTAAAGATATAATTACTCATAAACTTGGCATTGACAGGTCATTTAAGCCAATTCATCAAAAGAGGAGGAAATTTGCACCTGAAAGGAATGCCATTATCCAGGAAGAGGTAGATAAACTACTTCGAGCAGGAATGATTAGAGAGGTTAAGTATCCAAAATGGTTAGCCAATGTGGTTGTTGTTCAAAAGAAAAATGGAAAGTGGAGGGTATGTGTCGATTTTACATATTTAAACAAGGCATGTCCCAAGGATCCTTTCCCATTACCCCACATTGACTCCATGGTGGATGCTACCGCGGGTCATGAGTTGTTAACTTTTATGGATGCTTCATCTGGATTTCAACAAATTCAGATGGAACCATCTGATCAAGAGGATACTGCCTTTATGACCCCAACTGGTATATACTGTTATATTGCTATGCCGTTTGGATTAAGGAATGCAGGTGCCACTTATCAAAGGCTAGTTAATATGATGTTCAAGGAACAAATTGGACACACTATGGAAGTTTATATTGATGACATGGTGGTTAAGTCCAAGAAGGCTGAGGATCACCTTAAAGACTTGGAAGAAGCATTCAATATCCTTGATAAATATAATATGAAACTTAATCCTTCTAAGTGTCATTTTGGTGTGAAAGCAGGTAAATTCTTAGGATATATGGTAACAAAGAGGGGCATTGAAGCAAGTCCAGAACCAATTAAGGCTATTGTGAATATCAAATCTCCTGCCAATGCTAAGGATGTGCAAAGATTGACGGGCAGGATCGCAGCCTTGAACAGATTCATATCCAAATCCTCAGAAAAGTGTAAGGAATTCTATGATATCCTGAGGAAAAACAAGAAATTTGAATGGACTGAGAAGCATGAAAGTGCCCTTAAAGCTCTTAAGGATTACCTATCCTCAGCCCCAGCCTTGATGAAACCAGAAAAGGGAGATGTGTTATCCTTATACTTGGCGGTATCCTCAAAAGCAGTAAGTGCGGTCCTCGTT
>JARYGA010045745.1:0-21564 GCA_030545235.1 Helianthus tuberosus | reverse complement strand
ATATGTTGTGAAACACTGATTCTATTACTCCACTCCCCGACGTTTCCGCCGCGGTTTGTTGTTTTAACGCGGTCGGGGTGTGACAACATGCATCAACTTTCAACTAATGACCATATAGCCCCTCGACTTTCATACTTCATAACGCTTAAATATCCAAGCTATTTATCACTTTCCAACAATGACCAGAAGGCCCTTGTACTTCATCATTTCGTATTTCTCGCATAACCAAACCATCCATTTGATCCGAGATGCATCCGACAGGCTTCCGTTTGCTACGTTCGCCAACATCGAACATTCCACATCAACTCTCATAGTTATCTTATTCGACACGTATAATCACTTAAAACAGAAAGAAACACACAACATAGACACTTATTAGCTCGGGTTTCACCCTCTCAATTAGAAGGCGACTGAAGATCAATCATATCTCTGGCATAGAAGAATGGGCCATGTGCATATGCGAAAAATGAACCACTTAGTGAAAACAACTTAGTGTTGGAGGTTCCTTTACTTAGTTTAAATATGCACAACAAATGTGAATCATGCGAAAAAGGAAAAAACAAACGAAAGCCTCACAAACCGAAAATTATTAACTCGATCCAAAAACCACTTGAATTGCTTCACATGGATCTTTTCGCCCCAATCCATGTTGCTAGCATTGGTGGGATGTCTTATTGCCTAGTTATCACTGACGATTTCTCACGATATTCGTGGGTATTTTTATTAAAATCAAACGACCAAACTGCTGGAATTTTAAGAGATCTGATCAAACAACTTGAGAAAAATAATTCACTGCCTATTAAGAAAATCAGAAGTGACAACAGCACTAGGTTTAAAAATCATTATATGGATGGGTTATGTCGGGAAATGGAATAGTTCATCAGTTCACCGCTCCATATGTTCCTTAAAAGAACGAAGTTGCAGAACGGAAGAACCCTACCCTAATTGAGGCGTCCCTAACTATGCTTTCTGAATCAAAATTACCAATTTTCTTCTGGGCTGAGGCGGTAAACACTGCATGTTATGTGTTAAATCATGTGCTTATGGTCAAAATAGAAGATAAAACGTGTTACGAATTGCTTGAAAATAAGAAACCGAACTTATCGGGTTTTCAACCTTTTGGGATCAAGTGTGTTATCAAACGCACCAAGGATACTCCTAAGATGGGGGAACTTGGAGAGATTGGGTTCTTTTTGGGTTACGCCAATGGAACTCCAAACAAACGCGTTTATAACATTAAGAAGCGTACAGTGGAGATCGAGTTTGATATAACTCCTTTGAGTTATGATCCTCCACCGTCCGAATTTGACCCTAAAAGTGGGTACGATTATGATAACTTATTTGATTCATTTAATCTTCCTTATGTTTCAGAAGAAGATATTCGGAGGTTGTCTACACACATCTTGTGAACAAAGATGAAGTGGATGCAGGTTGGCTTACAAGCATTCCAACAGATATCTCTTCAAATGGTGATTTAGGAGTAAATATTGCCAGCACGTCAAATGTAAATGATGGCGGTGCCACTCAAACCTCCAATGATGCAGATTCAAGTGATTCCGATGATGACGTCGGTGCTGCTAAAACTACAAATGGTGAACTTTATGTTGATTTTCAACATATCCAAATGTTGGTACGTCTTCTGGAAATGTTCAAAGCATCTGGTAACGCATTTGCTGAGGGGGAGATTCAATCGAATTTTGGAAACGATCTTCAAGCTCCGGCAATCCCAGTTCCAAGAACAAATATTTATCATCCTGTTGATAATATTATTGGGAATCCAAATGTGGGAGTGCAAACTTGAAGGAGCATTTCAGAGATGCAGTGTTTGTTCTCTGCTATCAAGAAGGAAGAAATCTACAATCTTAGCCTACTTGAATGTTTTATCTCACAGATAGAGCCGAAAAACTATCAGATGGCTCTGAAGGATAATTCTTGGTGTGAGGCGATGCAAGAAGAGTTATCTCAGTTCGACAAGTTAAAGGTGTGGAATTTGGTCAATCTTCCAAAGGGCCAACATGCAATCAACACGAAGTGGGGTTTCAAGTGCAAGAAGTACGATAAGGGTTTTGTCATCAGAAACAAAGCACGGTTGGTTGTACAAGGCTTCAATCAAGAGAAGGGATAGATTATACAGAAGTTTATGCACCAGTGGCAAGACTGGAAGCCATCTGTTTGTTTCTAGCCTTTGCTGCACATATGCGTTTCAAACTCTATCAGTTGGATGTGAAAAGCGCCTTCCTTTACTGGAAATTGCATGAAACTGTGTATGTATCCCAACCACCGGCTTTCGAAACTCCAGGGTCTGAGAACAAAGTCTATCTGTTGGACAAAGCTCTCTATGGTCTCCATCAGGCTCCTCGGGTGTGGTACGAGAATTTATCCAGACATATCTTGGAGCACGGGTTCTCGCGTGGCGCGATCGACTTTACACTATTCATATTAAAGATAGGGGAAATTTTCTGATCGTGCAAATTTACGTTGATGACATAATTTTTGGTTCTTCAAAGGAGGATTTGTGTCGTGAGTTTGAGGTGGTGATGAAGTCATAATATGAAATGAGTGCGATGGGCGAGTTGTCGTTCTTTCTAGGTCTTCAAGTGATTCAAGAAAAGGCAGTGACGTACATGCATCAGACGAAGTATGTGCACGAGATTCTCAAAAGATTTGGATTGGAAGATAGCTTACCTTATGACACGCCTCTGCCGACAAATCAAAAGCTTACAACCAATAAGGAGAAAGATCCTGAAGTGGATCCGACTCAATATCGAGCAATGATAGGTTTGCTAATGTGTCTTACTGCCTCACGACTAGATATTATGTTTTCCGTTTCTTTGTGTGCTAGGTACCCATCAACTCCAAAAGAGTCACACATGAAAGCGGTCAAGCATATCTTCAGATATGTAATATACGAAACTTTTCTAACCCTAATATAATAAATGCCATAAGTATTACGACAAGTTGTAATGTTAGATATTATGTGATTCGAGTATTAGTGAGTGTTTTTATAAAATAAAAAAGGGTAAATTACAGTTTCGTCCTTTATGTTTGTATCGAGTTGCAGTAGATAACCTTTAACTTCAATAATTACAGCCACGGTCCTTTATTTGAAAAACTCATTACACATTTCGTCCTTTAGCGCTAACCAAGTTAAAATTTTGAGTTAAATCTAGTCACATGAGGGTATTATGGTCATTTCCGATATTTATTTAAATGTTATTAATAAATAAAACTAAAAAATAACACATATACATACAGCTTATTTAATCCCCTTTAATCATTTCATCTCATCCCCCTAAAACCCTTATCTCCTCCACTCACTCACACCATTTCATCATCAGAAGCCGCAACTAATGTCTTATTATAAAGCTCCTTATCTTGAAATTAATTCCAATTTGGTTTCCTTCTTTGATTATTGATGGTAATTTGATGAATTTAGGGTTTTTAGAGGATGAGTTCTTGTACAGGGGTGTTGGTCGATCCCAGCTCACACACACTATGTGTGAATTTTGAAGTTATCCAGTGTTTTAAAACACTTGTTTCAAAATGGCCAACTTTAACCCTTTTAGTTTCAAAGTGTATAAAATTAATTACAATTCCTTAAATTCATATCTTTTTTATAAGAAAAATTTTAACTAGGTTAATCATTCCTAGTTTTAATTTTTTGTTATTTTATTTTTTTCAGTAGTAATAATTATATATGTATATACACATATATAATTTAATATTTTTAGGGGTGTTACAACCGGATGATTTGTTTAAAATTGTGATCACCAGATGTACAAATAGCATCTCTATGTTACCACCTGGTACATAGCAAAACTGTGAAATTATGCAGAAAAAGATACCAAACGATGGTACACCACCTTTTAAGGCGAGCCTTCATCTCTCTGTCTGTGCGGTGGTACTAACCTGAGCTCTCAAGGCATCGCATTTTAGCCGGATACAAAGATTTTTCAGATATACTCACCTGTAAGATGCAATGTTTGGTAGTCTTGATATGAGAGTATATTCTGAGCTGGGTTAACATAGTTACAATCAGTTATTAATACACTTAATTGCATATCTCGAAAACAGCGTGCTAAAGCTTTAGTGGACCACAATACCTTTGAACGTCTTGAACTGTTGATATCATACTAAGTACTTAAACTGAAAATCTATGTTCTTGTATTGGATATTGATAGAAAAACCGATATGATCCCTTTACTCCGACTTCACAAAAAGATAACTAGTGTAAATACGTTCTTTGGTTTGATTCCTTTATTTTAGTAAAAAAATGATAAATTGAAAACAATAAAAATATTTTGCCTTCTTGTTTCTATGTGCGAGTTATCATTCTGAAAATACTCTATGGGGTGTGAACATTCTTTAATCAAGTGTTAAACATCAATCTAAGTAATCTTAAAATAACTCTTTTTCTATAAGAATCGGTCATGCAAGATACAACTAAGCGTGTGTGGGTAATTACGTCATTTTAAGGTGTTTCAGTAAATCTGGTTCCAAGTAAAAATATTTTTCCAAAAGTATAAGTTTTGAAGTAACTTGTTCTAAATGATCGTCTTTTGAAATACAAATTATTAAATGTTGGTGGTTTAATATTTCAATTTTTGATTCTAGGGTATTGGAATTTATTTTTGGGATCTAGGTTTGGGCCGAGTGTCTCCGGGGTTAAGATTCTTAATCCGGTGTTAAGTGTTTCAGGTCTGGATCGTTCATCTCAAGATGGAAGATTTGAAGAAGTTGTGTGGGTCTGGATCGTTCATCCTAGGATGAAAGATTTGAAGAAGCTAAGACGTCTTCCGTTGCATTCCTTTGAAGAAGATCAACTGTTAGCTGATCAATACATCAAGATCATGCAGTTCTGTGTGACAAACCAGGCAGCAAGTACTCAAGTATTAACGAAGAGAAAATTTCAAGTTTTGCATTTGTAAGACCCCAAAAACGGGTTTGTTTATTATACTAGATTAACAATATATATATACATATATATATATATACATATATATATATATACATATATATATATATATATATAGGGATGAGCTCATGCGAGAACCACCCTTATTGTGAGAACCGCGAGAACCAATGTGAACACAACCTAAAATAGCTAAAAAAACCTAAAAAAACCTAACCCCCACCCCCCTCCCCCAAAATCCTAAACTCCCCCACCCCCCCCCCCCCCAAAAAAAAACCTAACACCCCCCCCCCCAAGCTAAATGCTAAAAACTAAAACCCCCAAAAAAACCTAAAAAAAACCCAACCCCCCACCCCCCCCCCCCCAAGCTAAAATGCTAAAAACTAAACCCCTCAAAAAACCTAAAAAAATCTAAAAAAATCCAAAAAAATTTTTTTAATATTTTTTATGTTAAAATCGCTACTTTTAGAAGCAAAAAAAAAAAAAAAAAAAAAATTTTTTTAATTTTTTTTTTTTTTTGCTTCGAAAAGTAGCGATTTTTTTATAAAAAATATTAAAAAAAAAAATTTGTGTGATTTTTAGCTATTTTTAGGCATTTTTGGTTGTGTTCACATTGGTTCTTGCGGTTCTCGCAATAAGAGGTGGTTCTCGCATGATCTTCTCCCTATATATATATAAACGGGTAAAGTAACATAGGTGGTAAAAGTAAACCCGGTGAGTATTAGGATTTAAATAAATAAATCTAATATTAATTAAAATGAGGATAACTACTTTGAGAAAACAAAGTATATAAAAGGCCCGAGTTAACGGGACTTAAAGTAAAAACGGGTTGTGACTTCCCCGAACCTATCAAGTAACTAGGAATATCAACCTAGTTAGTTAAATGTTGTTAAAATGCCAATGAAACTTGATTAATAATACTTGTATAACTCTACAAAAGTTGAGGGACTAAACATGGGCAAATGGAATGAAGTTTTAATTAAAACAAATTAATTAAACAAAAACACACACATACGTGTGTGTTCCTGCGATTTCAACCAGAGCCAAGAAGGGCTCTCAAGCTCAAGCCCTAATATTGCTAAATTGGCCAAAAAAGGCCAAATAAAACTGAAATCGAAATCCAAGCGCAAATTAGTGATCACCTCAGTAAAGGGATCATAAGGTATGCCAAATTTCATTATTTGATTCCATCTTGAATTCTTGATAAATAATTGAAGTCAAAAATTTGGCCTGCATGATTGATGTTCAAATGAAATTAGGAATGAAATCATGACTAGGAGTAAACCCTAGTCAATATCTTGTTGAATTGAGGTTCAAATTATGAGATTCATGATCATCCACTCATGGGTCAAATGGGTCTTGTAGAAATAGGATGAACACTAGAATAAAAATTATCAAACTAGTGTTATTTGAGTTCCATGAAGCAAGTTTAGAATGTTAATGTATAAAATTAGACATAAGAACTTAAGGAAGATGTTAAAAGTGGTTAAATAACTAGTCTTGAAGCTTGATAATGATTTAGTAAAACGATGCACATAAGGTGTTTGTTAAAAAGCCTAAGTGAAAGCTAAGATGTTAAGTTTCGAATAAAAACGCATATTCGAATAACATTGTGAAATATGCGTTATATGTCATGAATGGAGTTGTAAACAAATCGTTATTGAACTCTATAGACAAAGGAATCGAGTCTTCAAGCGGACAAACCGGAGTGGACATGCGCTTGAAAGGAAAGCTTTAAAGGTACGCGACTTGTCGTCCCGATACATTTAGATAGACAAGCTTAGTTAAAATATGTTTAAGGTGGATATAGCGGAAATGGTTGAGTTGGTATGTCAATGAGGTGATGGAATTCACTCGACAACCAAATGGGTCAAATTAATAGTTAAAATAATAGTGATCAAAATAAAGACACTATTTGGTAAAAGTTATAACGGGTCGGACAATTTAAGAAAATGTCTTTTAAGTAGTAAAAAAAAAAACTCACGGCACAAACCGGAATTGGTTCAAGGAGCATGATGGTATTAATATACCATCATACGTTGATAAATGATCATGTCGACTAAACGGGTCAAATGGTGTGTTAATACCATTTGACAATAATAACTGACGACTACTTGTTGAGTTTTGTAATCACAAGAAATAACATACGCTTGCATTGTTTTAGCTAGAAAAATTTAAAGCAAAAAGTATGTAAACGGGTCAGGGCTATGACCTGAGCCAGGTACGCATATTTAGAATTTTAGTAGAAGTGATATTTTGGTCAAAATTGACCAAAAAGCCATTGATGGGTGAATTGGGCAAATGACCCATATGGGTTGTTTAGGAACTTCCGTTCTGTTTATGGAATATAGGTAGATACCTTGTAGGTGTAATTATGATGCGTGAAAAGAAAAGAGCCGGTTATAGACTAAATTGCTTAAAATCCCCTAAATGGGTCAAAACAGATTTATGCACATAGCTTGTGTACTCATCGCGTATTTCATAAGAAAGTATGAACCCGGCTAGAGATCTTGAGTTAAATACACTGATGTATGTATTTAAGTCATTTAAGAAACAAGTTGATGGTTTTAAATACAAAGGGGTCAAAATGTTGATTTTGAAATAATAAGCCGAATGCTTAAAACTTTAGAAATTTAATTAGTTTGAATGTTAAATTTTAACTCCATAAGATGGAGAAACAAATTACGGTCGCATAGGAAAAAGAATCACGCAAAACGGACATGTAGAACGAAATTTATGGCAATTATAAGTCTAAAAATTTGTTAAAAATGGACCTGGGTATCTACATGTAACATCCCGAAAATATAAGTTCATAAAATTTACAATTTATTTGTAAATAAATTAGTAAAATAAACTAACTAGGGGTGACACTAACCTAGTTAGATAATGACTAGTGAGTAGTTAAAAGACAAAAAGGGGACTAAAGAAAATTAGAGGGACCAAAAGTGATTAAACTAAAATTTAGTTTAATAAAACATGAAAAATAGAAATCTCAAACACACATACGTGTGTGAGATCGACCAGACAAGAGCAGGGGGCGACCAAGTTCATCAAAACCCTAGTTCAGCATAAAATCTCTAAATTGAAGGATCAAACTCAGTCCAAATCAAAATCCGAACATAGATTAGTGATCCTCATCACAAGGGGGTTACAAGGTATGTAAAAATTTGGTGTTAATTCTCTGTTTGAAATTCTCATGAAATTGGGAAATCTGAAATTAGATGATGCATGTTTGTGATTTGGTTAGCTTAGTGATGAGATGGTGTCTAGAAGTAAAACCTAGACAACTACATGTGAAATCATGTCCAAATTCAGGAAATTCCATGAACACATTGAAGGTGGGTTATGGGTTTTACAAGATAATGATGAACACTAGGGTTTAGAATGATTATTCTAGTGTAATTTGATCATAGAAAGTGATTTCAGAAAAGTATGATGTTTAGGGATAAACCCTAGATGATTTCTTGTCAAAATCTTGCATGATACTTGTAGGGTTCATAATCACCATTGTAGGTGATTAATAAGTTGTAGAAACTTGGTAAACACTAAGATCATGATTCTTGTTCTAGTGTAATCTGAGTATTATGAGGTACTTTCTGAAATTTGGAAGTTAAAACATGTGTAAATGTGACTAATTGAAGTTGATTTAGATGATTATTACAAGTCATGAACTTGGTTTTGATGATGTAAAAATCTGACCCGCTAGGTGTTTGTTAAAATGCCTAAGTGGGGATTAAAATGTTAAAAATCAGATGAAAACGCAGATTTGATTATTATAGAGAATTATGCGTTAATGATTATGAAAAGAGTTCTAAGTTGATTGTGAATTTAATTCTTTAGGCAAAGAATCCGGATCGTCAAGTGGACAAGCCAGAGCGGATACGCGTTTGAAGGGTGTGCTCTAAAGGTACGCGACTTGTCGTCTCATTACATTTACATAGATAAGCCTAGTCGTAAATATGTCTAATGTTGTTATAGCGAAAATAGTTGTGTTTGGTAAGTCAAAGAAATGATGGAATTCACTCGACAAACCAAACGGGTCAAAAGAAACAGTTGAAATTGTTAGAACTTTCTAGATCGTTGCATACTTGTCGTTTCATTCTTCAGTTGTGGCCGCTGGATTCTCTGTCGCTTGCTTTTCAGGCTCTGTTGGTTTTTCGATGCTTGTCGTCGTTTCTGTTGGGGCTTCGGTCTCGATTGGCGGAGTTTGAGTTTCTTGAGTTGTTGCAGCTTCACTAATTGGTTGGTCCTCCTTAATGGCCTCATATGTGGATGAGGCCGGAGGTGGTGATGTTGTGGTGGGTTCAGTTGTGGAAGCAGAAGATCCTTCTTTCTTTCGTTCGTGTTTCTTCTTCTTTCTTGCTTCCTTTTTCTTTTCTACTTTTTCTTTTCTCTTCTCAATTTTATCTACCAGATCCAGCATATCTCTTTTCAACTTCCAGGCTCGCTCCACCGCTCTCTGAAATAACGCTGCCTCCTCCATGTTTGCATTACCAGCTCCCACATTTATACGGCTAGCGTTCAATACGGTTAGATCTAAGAGCACAAACATAAAAACATCCATCGGATCCAGAATACGAATATCCACATTTGCATTGGATCTAATAACCGCTTCACCAGTCCTGCTGTCATAAAACCATTTCTTAAAATCATTGAGGGCGACAGGTACTTCTTCCGGAAGCTTGATCCTCGTGACAACTTTGGCAGGGTTGATCACCCACGTCACTTTTCCCTTTCCGGTTACTGGATCGATAGTTTTTTTTGAAACTCTGCGTCTTGGACGCTGTGGAGCATGATTGGGGAAACCCTTGATGCTTTCTTTGGCAATAATCCGCTCGAAATCCCTCCCGATTCCTCTTTCTTCTGGGTTTAATATGTCTAGGCGACCAAGTTCCCGAAGATCCCACCTAGGAAGTGTGAAAAGATCAAATCCGGTCTGGAAATATTGGATTACTCCACCACGTCTCTTTACCACAAACATTCCCCGAAGATTGTCATACATCCAGCTGATGATCTTATCAGTGGCTTCACTCTTTTCTACTGTTATGACTTGATAAAGGTCTGGGAGTCGTTCTCTCTCTTTCTTGAACCATTCAGGATGTTCAGGAGAGAAGGTTTTTCCATTTTCTTGTTCGTAGAGAACTTCTTCTTCAAGCATTTTCTACCGGCATAACATCTCGATCCACTTCCTCTTCATCACTTTCGTTTCCCTCAGTTATTTTTTCTACCGATTCCAAACGCTTTTTCTTGGCTTCAGCCTCCTTTTCCTTTCGAGCATTTTCTTCTTCCACGAAACCCTCAAAGTCAAAGATTTCTTCAAAGGAAAACATGGGTTTTACTTTCGTTTGCTCACACATGCTTCTCATCATTCTATACATTTTCTCCATCCCCGCTTGCTGGAACCTGATGAACTTCGACTGCTTAGCCGTTAAGTACATCAGAGATCCGATCATCGAGCGATAGAAGGACTTATTTACAGGTTTTCCTTGAGGATCTAGAGTAAGCTCCGTCTGAGAAGCAAATGGAGTACTTGCAACTTTGCAGTCATTCATGTTGTACTTTGCGAGAATATCCCGAATGTACTTGGCTTGATGAATAAGAATCCCGTCATCCTTTTGCTTCACTTCTAGCCCCAAGAAGAACGTCAGCTCTCCCATCATGCTCATTTCAAATTGTGCCTTCATGACAGACTCGAACTCTCACTCTCTACACAGTTCTTCGTTGGTCGACCCGAAGATGATATCGTCCACATAAATCTGAACCAGCATTACGTCTTCCCTGACTCTTTTAGTGAAGAGAGTCATGTCGATCGTTCCTCTGGTGTATCCACACTTTAAAAGATAAGTTGACAAAGTCTCGTACCAAGCACGTGGAGCTTGGTGAAGACCATAGAGGGCTTTGTCCAACTTGTAGTAGCGTCCTGGAAAATGAGGATCTTCGAAACCCGGAGGCTGGCACACGTAGACTTCTTCCTTTACCTTCCCATACAGAAAAGCACTCTTTACGTCCATCTGAAAAACTTTGAAGTTTTTGTACGACGCGTAGGCAAGGAATATTCTAATGGCTTCCAATCTTGCAACTGGAGCGAAAACCTCTTCGTAATCGATTCCTTCCTCCTGACGAAAACCCTGCACCACTACTTAAATTATTACATTCATCCTTAACATTGTTTTTCTTAGAACAATTCCAGACGAACCAGTTAACGGTGGAATAACTGTCGCCTGAATATCCGATTCCTATTTTTGAACCGCCGCAGTCTCCATCCTCATCGCACACATCTTCTTTACACACAATTGGATCTGCATTACTTTTAGAAAAGTTAGCGGTTGTTTCGTTTTTACAAGAATCGTTTCGTTCTATAGAGGCCTTTTCATCAATGAGATCATTTTCGGGATGAGGAGTAGGTATAGGCACATAGTTTTTGCTATGTGGTGGAAGAAAGAGTTTTCGTTCGTTTCCTTGCCTATCCTTATACCCGATCCCGTCTTTCACATACGTTGGTCGTTGGCAGTTTTTGATGTCAGTAAAGGCCTTTTGACTGACATTCCATTTATCAATGATAATTTGCAATTTGTTAGTTTCATTTAAGGCCTTTTCTAATCTATCTGTGAGATCGTTAATGATGAAATCTTTTCTAATCACAAATTCTTTTAGAGTTTGCATCTCAGCTAAAGTTGAATTCAACTTTCTCTGGTATGCGGCCTCGTTCAGTTTAAGTTCGTTATTCATTTTTAAGGCCTTGTCTTTTTGTCTCTCAAATTCTAGATTAAGAGACTTGTAATGTGCCACGACATCAACGCATGCTGGTGTGCATAATTTTTCTTTGAAACTGAGTGGAATGCTGTTTACCAAGTCCTTGTCAGCTTTTTCTTTTGATGAATCTACTTTCATGGCGGCTGCTGGGAATTTTTCTTTACCTTTCTTTTGATCAGATGCCTCTTTCGAAACATGCTCCTCAGCTTCTCCACATTTCTTTTCATTTTCAGGCTCCACTGAAGTGAGAATGCTTTTCAACCCTTTGTCAGCAGTATTATCTCCTTTTGGAATTCCGGGTGTCTGCCTCGATGAGGATTCACTTGAGATCTTAGCCATCAGAGCTTTGTTAACTTGCTCCTTTGCTTCAGTAATTTCTTCACTCCAATCATAGTCTTCAACGACTAAAGCTTTTGGCGTGCTGGGAGACGCGTTGTTCTTGTTTTCTTCAACAGTGATTTGCTTTACAGCAGGAGTAGTTTCACTGTTTCCTTCTTTCAATAGAGGACAGTCCCGCTTGAAATGGCCAAGATTCTTGCAGTTGTAGCACCTAAGTTTGGATTTGTTAAAACCGGCCTTTCCCAGACCCAAACGCTTTCCTGTCTTGTCTTGAAATTTCTTTAGCCTCAAGGTGATCATGGCCATTTGCCATTTCAGATCCATTTCCTCCATATCATCTGGATCAACCTGATACATGTCTTCAGCAGTGAACATCTCCTTTTTCAGTTCTCCAGACATCAGGGCTTCATAGCTGCTCAGAAATGTGTTGAAAAGTGCCACGTTTTCGGTGGACACTTTCAAAGCTTGAGTGTCAACAGTGATAGTCTTCTCAACAAGTTGTGGAGCTTTCGATGCGCTAGCAGAAGCGTTGGCGTAGATTAGGTCAGAAGCTTGTGGAGTGATGCCACCTGAAGCAAGAAATGCTACATTTTTCAATCTAGCAGAGGTTTGAGTAGACTTTGGTGGGTAACTGGCAGTGGGACTGGCAGTGTTCATCTCTCTTTTGTTGACATCCATTTCAAAGGCTCTTAAGGTGTTGATCAGGTCGGACAGAGTGACAGGATTTGGATTGTTGAGGAAATCCTTCTTGATCATCATGCATTGTAGGCTCCATTCCTTGGGAAGTGAATCTAGCAGCTTCTTTATTGCAGCACGGTTTGTGACAGGATTTCCCGCTTTCTTCATTTTGGTCATCATATTCAGAAAGCGACTGATGTGATCAGAAAGACTTTCTCCACGAACTCCACAAAACATGTCATATTGTTTCTGCACCATATCTCTCTTGCTTTCAATCAACTCTTCATTTCCCTCGTAGTACTCGATCAATGCATTCTAGAGTGCATTTGCAGTTCGGTGTTCTTCAAACATGTTGCAGTCATCAGTCGATAGTGCCATTGTTAAAGCAGCATGAGCACGACGATCACGTTGGATTAGTGCCTTGTCTTCATCAGTGAAGGTGGTTGCATCATTGTTGGCCACCACCGCATCTCCTCGGACAACCGTTGGAATGTGGGGTCCAGCGGTGACAGAGAGCCACAGATTGTAGTACGTGTACTCGAAGAACGATTGAATGCGAGTCTTCCAAGTGCTAAAGTCTTCAGCCCCTTTCAACTTTGGTGGCCGAGTTGTGGTTCCGGTTTCAAGTTCCGCTTGAGCAATTGGACTGAGTTGATTCAACGACATCTTTGCTTGATTTTGACAAACTAGGGCTGACCAGTATCTAAATTCGCTGACAAGTCACAGAAGACCAGAGACAGAGCTAATATCGCCGGAAACAAGAGAAGCCCGATCAATTTCACTGACAGACCATGCTGATCTTCAACCTTCGCTGGTACTCAAGACGATCCTACACAAGCGAATCCGATAATTTCGCTGACAAAACACAACACAGAAAATAGTTAGGTTAATATCACCGATTACCGTGATAAGAACGCTGTGGATCGCTATCACGGTTCTCGAAGTCGCCTTCGATAACTTCGCTCAAGGGTCACTGGGCACTATTTCGCAAATGATCATTAATTTCGCTCGAATGACGATCGTCGAAGTTAATGATCCTGCGATGAGTTTCTAAATGATTTGATTATGTTCGCTATCTTCAACGCTGAGTTCGCTATATTCAACAAATAATTTCGCTATCTTCAAAAATTGTTCGCTGTGTTCAAAATAATTTCGCTAGACAGAGGGTTTAACACGAACTAAAACCCTCTAATCTCTCGAAAACAGCTCAAAAAAACCACCTTTTGATACATCAAAATGTCCAAAATGACTCCCTAATCATATATTAACAACAAACACCTAATCAATAGGTGTTATGGGTTAAAACAACCAACCACTGTGATCCGGATTCGTTTTGGGATCTACAGAAATAGGTATGATGTGGAAATAGTGAAATTGAAACCCTTTGGTAAGTCTAAGAAGTGATGGAATTCACTCGACAAACCAAGCGGGTCAAAATAAATATTTGGTTAAATAGGTTTATTGATAATACCGCTTAATTAGTCATAATGGGATGTAAGTAAAGTGATGTAATTCACTAGATGAAGAATGTGTTAAAATAATGGTCGAAATGGTAATGTTTGGAGTGACTCGAACGTCACTCGTTAAATTGAGTTATAAAAGCAGAAACCTAGGACTAGAAGGGATACGCTAAGGTCGACAAGCCCGGGAATGGGTAATTATGATTAGAAAGCAATGTCGACAAATTAAGAAGGTATGTAACTTGATTCGTTTCATTTGGGTAATTTTTTTATATTTAGCATATATGTAGTTGGATTGTGTATTAAAAGTTGAGTTGGATTAAAGCGATGATATTCGCTATGTCGAATAATAGGCCAAGAATCTGATTAGACCTCGTTGGTAGTCATCAAAATGGAGAATTCCTTAGATGAGCCAAACGGGTCGAATAACCAAATAAGGCATGGTAATACATTGTAGTATGGTTACTCGGTCTCTTGTTATTATTGACAAATGACATATTAGAATACGAGGGTTAAACATGTTGAATTGTAGGATTGAAATCCGAGAACTTGATTCAAGTAAACAAACAAATCAAACCAAACATAACATTCCAGCGTCTACCGTAAATTACGGTATATACCGTAATTTACGGTAGAGACCAAAAGGTTACGGTGGGTTTCCCCTGTGTTACGGTGGAACCAGAATTTCCCAGAAGCTACCGTAACTTACGGTATCTACCGTAAGTTACGGTAGAGCTTTAGAACTTATGATAAATTTTGTATTTCATTGTTAATTCGAATCTGTTTTAGACGTAGTTTTGAATATGTATTTTTTCTAAGTATTCTAATACTAATTTTTAATGTAAACATTTCAGTTTTTAGGTATCCAAGGATTACGGATGACGGTCAAGCTAGCTTTTGAAGAACCGAACACAAATTTTTGAAACTTCCGCGTAAATTAACTCTGCGTAAACAATGTTATGATGTAAACTGTTTGTTAAATAACTTATGGATGTTTTAATTAGTCGGTAGATAACTAATGTTTGTTAACTTAGAACTTGGTTATTGAAACTAAGGTATTAATTTAGACATCTTTTGTATAGAATATTATGAATTATTATTAAATTCAAGTAAATTTGGACGGGTGTTACAAGTTGGTAATCAGAGCTTAAGGTTGTCAACAAAGTGTTCGGTTCAAGTTTGATCGATCGTCCGGTAAGAATTAATTGCTTTAGTAGACTTACTAGAAAAAGGAAATTTGAATTGATATGCACGGGAAGTGCGTGTTTACACACTCAAACCCGGAAAAGTGCACTAAGCATAAATGGTTTAAGCAAGTGGTGAACTTGGCTAGATCAAAATGAATGACGCATATGTCATAAATGAAATGTTTAACAATTAGTGTAAACATTTCAATTTCAAGATGACGGAAATATGGGAGGAGTGTATGAATACGCTCAAACCCGGGAAAATACACTAAGTAAGAAAGGTAAGGCAACGTATATACTTGACCAAACCGAAAAAGAATAACACATTATTTATGATTGAGTGAGAGTGATATAAATTTCTGTATAATAAGATGGAAATGAATTAAATAATTATTGATAAATCGTGATGGATGTTTTAGTTAAAGAAATGTCTGGAGTAACCAGAGATGATTCGACATCTCAATTGACTGAACAAATGAAAGCTAAGATTTCCGAAGTGGTCGGAAAAGCTCTAGAAAATAGTCTATCACAGTATATTGATAGATTACAAACCACAATCGTGCCGGTGGTGAACGATATGATGGCTGAATTGAAAGACAGCATACTACAAGAAATAGAAGAAAGGAGGGTGTTGGATATGAATCCAAGATTCGTAAAGAAGTCCAAGTCTAATAAAGCTCCCAAGAAGGGAGTTACAAAAAGTGTGTTACATCAGTGTAGATTTTGTGGAAAAATTCACAAGGGCACATGTGGTAAGCCAAGACATAAAAAGTCTAAATGTCCAGAGAGGCTTGGAACCAAGGACACAACCGACACAAAGTCTGATGCCAAGAAATCAAGGACAAAGTTGTTTTATATAACAGCCACGGAGGCTAAAGCTGAACCTGATGTCGTTTCAGGTATACTCTTGTAAATTAAATTTCAGCATGAATTTTCTTAATTATTACGAGTGCAAAAAAATCGTTTGTTTTATATCGATTTATTTAACATTCTACACTAATGTTAACGAAATTACCAAGGCTTTGAAAACTAGAAAGAGGTAATAATAAAAGTTCTATTGTTTATAAGAGGTGCTGAAACTGTATGTTGAGCATCGAGGTAAAAATAATCATGATAAATATTGCCTTGGGAAGGGGTGCGCGCACACTCGAACCCGAGAGCGTAATGAAAGATAAGCGTCATAATAGGGAGGAGTGTAATAACACCCGAACCCTGGGAGTTTACAATAGTAATAGATGACAAGGACATGGTTATAGACTAAGCTAAACTAAATGAAACAGATAGAAACATCGTTTATGTCAACAAACGATGTGGATAAATTCCATACAATGATATGAAACAATAACATGAAATGAATTGATTTTTGTTATTGTAACAATGGGTTAAAGTCAGAAATCAAGAGATTAAGATTTGGATAGGAATACCCTCGAAAAAGAAACTAAATGGACAATATGTATTAATTGTTGCTGTAAATAATGAAATACCAATAAATTTGGATTTAAAAGCTCGGGTATGGGTAGATACCCAAGTAACAAGTTATTTATAAATTCCTCCTGAGGAAGAATGATAATCACCTTGATGAGGGTGAATATGTAAAAGATTTAGTAAGACAAACATTTTGAAAGCGTTAGGATAAGAACGAGTAAACCCCAAAGGCCGAATAACAATAACAGTAGTTTACCAAATAAGACTTGAGACATGGGCCTTCGGGACATTTGTAAAAGAAACAGACTTAAGGGTCGCTGATAAAAGAAAGGTGGTGTACGGATTAATTAAGTAAAGTGCTTGATAATAAAAGTAAACGGAAGCCGGATAATGGGAGCATATTACATTAAGATAATGAGCCCAAGGGAAGGGATATGAATCAAGTAAACGAAAATATGAATCGACAATTTAGAATGTCAAGGCATAAGGATAAAGTTGACTGTCATAGGAGATGGAACTCACACGAACAAGTCAAACCAGACGAGTGAAAGAATAAAAGACTTGATTGAGTAAAAGCGGTGGGTTTTGCTGATACGACCAAATAAATCGAGAAACAAAGTTTTAAGGAATGACGGAAGGGTTGCTATGAAAATAATATCGATAAAATACTCAATTAATAGGTATGTTTTCAGATAAATGCGTAACCAATAGTCAAGAACACGAATTAAAAGTTAAGAGACTCGGAATAAGAGTTATGACTGAGAAAACAATAAAATTTTGCAAAAACAGAAATTTCGATAGTAATGTTCAACTACTTTAATGTTGGGTGGGTTGAATAAAGTATAGTAGTTGATATCCCAAGTAAGCGCAACCTGGATAATGAAAGCGTAAAATATTATTGAATCTATGGGATAGGTCATAAAAGAGTATGAAAGGGGAAAATGCAAACCAATGAAACCGGAGTGTTAATATATATATATATATATATCAAGAACCCGGGTAACGGGTTGAAAGGAAATAGAGGCATAAACCAAATAAACCGACACGAAGGACATATAAGAAGTCATAGAGTCGGAAAGATAATCCGAAAGAAAATGAGTGTAGCCTTAGACTAAGGTCAAGGTAAAACTAAACATGGCGTGATGTGATCACGGACACAAAAGTAATATAGAATGTAATCACGTTATAGTGTAAATGACTAGATATGGAAGTATAAACACGCAAAAGGGCCGATGATGGCAATATTGCATACCCGAATGACGAGGTATGAGGTAAAATGGTGACCAATTAGTTTAGGGAATAAAACAAGTTGTAGCCTAAATAACACTGTGACCTAGGTAGAGCGCCTATTAATATAAAACTAGCGTCAAGTAAGTATGACTTACACTAGTCTTATATTTTAGAATATTCTCGATCGTATTAGTTACGAATAAGATAAATACATAGTTGAGGTATGATGTTTCGGCGTGTAGACATACGGAACAAGATAGTTGAGCATGACAAGAAACCATGTGGAGGGTTTAAAAGGAGTTAAATCGGTAATTCGATCATTTTATGACAAATGGAAAATGAACTTTTAAATGATTACCTTATTGAGTAAACCGAATGTTTTAAAAGAGGGTTGGGCGTTTCGAAAAGCATAATGACTTTTCAAACAAGATCATAACTCAAAAGAAGAATTATGGGTCAAACATGCTCTCAAAAGACCTTGTAGTAATTGAAAGACTAAAAAGGACCAAAACGCCCTTGTTAGCTAATTCGAAAAAACAACCTTTAAAGGTTGTTTGGAAACGAGTTTTATGATAGGTAAATACTTAGAATAAGTATAGAAGCTGAAAGAGGTATTATATTAGTCAAATGGCACTATTTGAGTTTTTGACGTAACATAATGATTCGAGAGGTAAATTTGGTTTATATAGATCACCACATTAAACCCACCGTAAATACAGTTGTGGTGGGAGATTATAGGATAAGAAATGGAGTGATAGAATGCTAGAAGCAATTGCGAAACAAACAAATTGATCAAGTCAAGATCAAGTAGGAGCATAGGAAAGGTTCAGACTCTACGTGGGAGTCTGAAGAGGAGATGCGACGTCTCTACCCTACATTATTTGGTACGTACTTCGGTTTCGGGGACGAAACCCTTTTAAGGAGGATGGACTTGTAACATCCCGAAAATATAAGTTCATAAAATTTACAATTTATTTGTAAATAAATTAGTAAAATAAACTAACTAGGGGTGACACTAACCTAGTTAGATAATGACTAGTGAGTAGTTAAAAGACAAAAAGGGGACTAAAGGAAATTAGAGGGACCAAAAGTGATTAAACTAAAATTTAGTTTAATAAAACATGAAAAATAGAAATCTCAAACACACATACGTGTGTGAGATCGACCAGACAAGAGCAGGGGGCGACGAAGTTCATCAAAACCCTAGTTCAGCATAAAATCTCTAAATTGAAGGATCAAACTTAGTCCAAATCAAAATCCGAACATAGATTAGTGATCCTCATCACAAGGGGGTTACAAGGTATGTAAAAATTTGGTGTTAATTCTCTGTTTGAAATTCTCATGAAATTGGGAAATCTGAAATTAGATGATGCATGTTTGTGATTTGGTTAGCTTAGTGATGAGATGGTGTCTAGAAGTAAAACCTAGACAACTACATGTGAAATCATGTCCAAATTCAGGAAATTCCATGAACACATTGAAGGTGGGTTATGGGTTTTACAAGATAATGATGAACACTAGGGTTTAGAATGATTATTCTAGTGTAATTTGATCATAGAAAGTGATTTCAGAAAAAGTATGATGTTTAAGGATAAACCCTAGATGATTTCTTGTCAAAATCTTGCATGATACTTGTAGGGTTCATAATCACCATTGTAGGTGATTAATAAGTTGTAGAAACTTGGTAAACACAAAGATCATGATTCTTGTTCTAGTGTAATCTGAGTTTTATGAGGTACTTTCTGAAATTTGGAAGTTAAAACATGTGTAAATGTGACTAATTGAAGTTGATTTAGATGATTATTACAAGTCATGAACTTGGTTTTGATGATGTAAAAATCTGACCCGCTAGGTGTTTGTTAAAATGCCTAAGTGGGGATTAAAATGTTAAAAATCAGATGAAAACGCAGATTTGATTATTATAGAGAATTATGCGTTAATGATTATGAAAAGAGTTCTAAGTTGATTGTGAATTGAACTCTTTAGGCAAAGAATCCGGATCGTCAAGCGGACAAGCCGGAGCGGATACGCGTTTGAAGGGTGTGCTCTAAAGGTACGCGACTTGTCGTCTCGTTACATTTACATAGATAAGCCTAGTCGTAAATATGTCTAATGTTGTTATAGCGAAAATAGTTGCGTTTGGTAAGTCTAAGAAGTGATGGAATTCACTCGACAAACCAAACGGGTCAAAAGAAACAGTTGAAATATTTATGATGTGGAAATAGTGAAATTGAAACCCTTTGGTAAGTCTAAGAAGTGATGGAATTCACTCGACAAACCAAGCGGGTCAAAATAAATAGTTGGTTAAATAGGTTTATTGATAATACCGCTTAATTAGTCATAATGGGATGTAAGTAAAGTGATGTAATTCACTAGATGAAGAATGTGTTAAAATAATGGTCGAAATGGTAATGTTTGGAGTGACTCGAACGTCACTCGTTAAATTGAGTTATAAAAGCAGAAACCTAGGACTAGAAGGGATACGCTAAGGTCGACAAGCCCGGGAATGGGTAATTATGATTAGAAAGCAATGTCGACAAATTAAGAAGGTATGTAACTTGATTCGTTTCATTTGGGTAATTTTTTTATATTTAGCATATATGTAGTTGGATTGTGTATTAAAAGTTGAGTTGGATTAAAGCGATGATATTCGCTATGTCGAATAATAGGCCAAGAATCTGATTAGACCTCGTTGGTAGTCATCAAAATGGAGAATTCCTTAGATGAGCCAAACGGGTCGAATAACCAAATAAGGCATGGTAATACATTGTAGTATGGTTACTCGGTCTCTTGTTATTATTGACAAATGACATATTAGAATACGAGGGTTAAACATGTTGAATTGTAGGATTGAAATCCGAGAACTTGATTCAAGTAAACAAACAAATCAAACCAAACATAACATTCCAGCGTCTACCGTAAATTACGGTATATACCGTAATTTACGGTAGAGACCAAAAGGTTACGGTGGGTTTCCCCTGTGTTACGGTGGAACCAGAATTTCCCAGAAGCTACCGTAACTTACGGTATCTACCGTAAGTTACGGTAGAGCTTTAGAACTTATGATAAATTTTGTATTTCATTGTTAATTCGAATCTGTTTTAGACGTAGTTTCGAATATGTATTATTTCTAAGTATTCTAATACAAATGTTTAATGTAAAAATTTCAGTTTTTAGGTATCCAAGGATTACGGATGACGGTCAAGCTAGCTTTTGAAGAACCGAACACAAATTTTTGAAACTTCCGCGTAAATTAACTTTGCGTAAACAATGTTATGATGTAAACCGTTTGTTAAATAACTTATGGATGTTTTAATTAGTTGGTAGATAACTAATGTTTGTTAACTTAGAACTTGGTTATGGAAACTAAGGTATTAATTTAGACATCTTTTGTATAGAATATTATGAATTATTATTAAATTCAAGTAAATTTGGACGGGTGTTACACTACAGCTCAAAAGAAACAACTATCTGTCGAATACGGGGTGTCGCGCTGCGCGACAGCTAACCCCAAACAACGTCGGGCCACGCGACAAGTGTTGCGGGCCGCGAAGGATGAGACAAAGTCTCTCGTGGGCGC
>JARYGA010045744.1:0-48149 GCA_030545235.1 Helianthus tuberosus | reverse complement strand
CCTGTTTGGGTTGCTAAGGCTTCAGCAATCCGTTCGTTAATCAAGGTCGTCAGCTGACCCTGGGTCATGTCGAGACGCCCACTCATGATCTTCACATCGAAGGAACACACGTAAGAAAGGTGTCGCAAGGTGCGTAAGTGTGGGGTGACAGAAGAGAGTAAGCACACAAGGTTCAAATAGCAGTTATCACACTAACTAATGCATACTATGATCAAATGTGCTACTAGCAGGTAGGCAATACAAACATAAACCATATTACCTATAATGTTGAGTCTTGCACGTGGAGCGAAGCGTCGTTGTGGATCGTTGAGCACTGTACAGGTTATAGTCTGGTTTATCAAAAAGCTTTTCCCCTGTTTTTTTTAAAACCAAGTTCACTATAACCAATGGCTCTGATACCAATCTGTCACACCCCCAAAATCCACCATGCGGAGTATCACCGCTTGGAGGCGAGACATGACCAGGATCGAGCCACCAATCATATTGAACAACACAATTAAGTAAATAAAACCAAACACAATACGATTGGTGACCAAAAGGAAGTAAACCGACTTTAGATTAACAGCGGAAGCATAAAACGTAAGTTCAAAACATAAGTCCATAGTTCATAAGTTTAAAGTCCAAAACATAGGTTTAATAAGTTCATACGGATTAAATATTTAACACGGGACATATTCCACAACAACCTTCTCCTCGTGCAAGCTCCAAAAGCATCTAGCGACCTGCAAAGCATGTAGCAACGAGTCAACAACAAAGTTGAGTGAGTTAACGGTTGGTTGACCATTTTAGAGTTGTTTCCAAAAAAACGTAGTTTAATCTTAATCAGCTATCTAGCTGTGGGGGTCACCCCATAGTTCGAAAAACGTTTATTAGTTAACCATCCCATGTTCACCTTCCCTGGCTATTCAGCCCGGCACTCCGGCCGTGGGGAGCTACCCCATTATTTTAAACTACCAGACTCGTTTATCATATCGACTACTAACGAAAATTAATTGTGCCGTAGCGTCGGTGTCTATCATCACCGACGTGCCATAGTCCATTAGTACACACCCGTCCAACTGGCACGGTGTGCGGTTTGTTAAACCTAATAGCGCTATTAACTAATGACCCGCTCGCCATAGCCTCGGCGATTAAGTCGATACAAAAAGGGAGGGACTTCGCTAATAGAGTTCTAGTCCAGTAAGTCCAGTAAGTCTAATATGTCCCAACAGGACGAGGAATTTACATTCCTGAACACGTCTCAAGGACGAGGAATTCACATTCCTGAACGTATCCCAAAGGACGAGGAATCCCTATTCCTGTACCCATTCCCATTCCCACCGGGAATTTACCATGTTTTGTAGAAAAGTGTGAACTCACCTCGGTTGCTCGGTTTGACTCTCACAAATATCTAACAACCAAGGTCGGTCAATCACGTCCTAATATGATTACCAGTTAGTCATTTAGTGGTTTCAAATAGAGCACAAAATTCCTACACGTATCTATCACATAACATGCATCATTTTAACGGTTTATGCCCATATAAGTTTCCCATCCATTCCCCACTCATAAACAAACATACGATAATGCACATAACACATATAACACGTTATATCATTCACAGATAACCTACCCGACATTTGGACATGCAAATTACAACTTATGTCATATAAGCATTAATATTCAAAACCGGGCTGTTTTCGGACATTTTAATAAAATAGTTAACTTATTCCAAAAATTCCCAAATTTTTACAGAATGTCTTAAACAATCCAAGTATTATGGTGTAAAAATATCGGGGTCCAGTTTAGTTACCAATATTTTATGAAAATTCATTTTCCGGACTGAACTCAGATTTATCTTTTTCTGACCACAGTCCACGGAATAATTTATTTAAAATTCATCGAGGGTCCGATTTACAAAATTCCAGTGAGAGAATTACAAATACATCGTTGGTCATCTACAGTACAATTTTCATGATTTAACTCTACACAGAATTTACGTTATGACAGAAAACAGAACTCATATTTTCAGCAGCAAAATTGCAGCTCTAGCTGCTGTTACAAAATGACACTTTAAAAATAGTAAACGGAGTCCAAAAATTATGATTCCGGTGCCATTAGAACCGTATTTCATAATAACACATTATAGACTCAAAATAACAGTTTTTTATTGAGTTATGACGTATTTACTGCCAACTGAAGTTGGCTGTAAAGGCATGGATAGATTCTGTTTTTCAGCCTTTAGCTTTCTAATTCGTGTTTGATTGATTCCGTTAACATGTTTAGTGATCACAACAACATCAAACATCAATATTAACAAGTAAATCATCAGGAAATCAACAAGAATCATAACAACATCAAATAATCACAACCACACAAGATCTACAAGATTTACACACATATCTTTTCTTTATCCACCTTATTCATCTTATGTTCAAGACTTTATGTTATGTTCTTTAGTGTTTCTAAATTTTAACCATTAAATCAACTATTAACCACCATAAACAAGATCAAGATGATGATTAGAAGCACTTACTACTAGCACAAGGCTAGGGGAGAAACAAGGTGTAAATGTGGTGGATAAAAGAAATCTAGAGAGGTCCTTGAGCTTCCGAGTGCACTGAGCTTGTTTGTATGACCTCTTGCACCCTTGTATGTATGGAAAATGGCTAGAAAGGAAGTTGATGATGGTGATATGGTGGATGGTGGTGGCTGCCGTGAATGGGGAAAGGAGGAGAGAAGAAAAGCTAGTTTTAAGTGTGGTGTTGGTGAAATGAAGTTCAAAACCTTTAGGTTTATTTATAATCCAAGTTTCCTTATTAACCATCATACATTATGCTTCTAAATGACCAACAATATCAAGTTAAATAATCGAAAGAATGTGGGGGTGTCCCACATGCTCATAACCGATTGGGGGGGGGGGGTTAGTTGAAATGCAATGATCTAGTTACAAGACTTGGTTAGGATCCAATGACATGATTAGTGTATTATTATGTGTTATATATTATAAGGTGTGTTAGGGTGTTCGGGGACCCTAACTAGCTCAGAAAAATAAAAACAATGTGTTTTACAATATTTTTGTGTTCCGGGTAAAGTCCGGTTGTTCGGTTTGACACTGTTCCGTTAAAGTGCTTAATTAATCCGTAAAGTGTCCTACATATATATTTTTGCAACGTTTTTAATTTTTAACACTCAGGAAAGCATATCGGACTATTTAGTAACTTTTCTGTATACTATTAGTATGTTAAAAAATACATGTAAGCGTAACACAGTAATCAGAGAGCAGTTAATGATTCAGCACAGTCATCAAGTACTTTAATTAACATTAACAGATTGTACGGTTACATGTAAATTTGGGGGTTGTCACAAATGGGATACTGGATTTTTGATGATATTTTCTGCTGCCTGACTGTCCAACATAAGAGGTGTCTTTAGGGCAGTGATACCAAAATCCAGCAGTTGATTTTGAAGCCAAAGCAGTTGGGCTGTACAGCTTGCAGCAGCTATATACTCTGCCTCAGCAGTGGATGTGGAAACAGCTGCTTGCTTTTTGCTTTGCCAAGACACAAAGAAACTGCCTAGGAATTGGCACCCTCTTGAAGTGGACTTCATTGTCTTGTCACATCCAACAAAGTCACTATCTGAGAAACCTAAAAGCTTCATATTTCCATCAGCTGGATACCAGATACCAAGTGTGGGAGCACCTTTTAGGTATCTGAATATCCTTTTTACAGCAATTAAGTTTGACTTTCTAGGGGCTAATTGGGATCTTGCACAAACACATGTTGCAAACAAGATGTCTGGCCTAGATGCAGTTAGGTACAATAAAGACCCAATCATGCTTCTATATAGAGTTTGATCAACCAAATCATCCTTTTCATCAGACATGACAATTTTCTTGGTTGCAATGGTTGTACTGCATGTCTTACAATCATCCATCTCAAATTTCTTTAAAAGTTCTTCGGCATATTTGCCTTGATAGATAAAAGTGCCATTTTGCAGCTGCCTTACTTGGAAACCAAGAAAGCACTGGAGTTCACCCATTGCACTCATCTCAAACTTAGCTGTCATGAGTTGTCTGAACTCTTCACACATTTTATTACATGTGCTTCCAAAAATGATGTCATCCACATATATCTGGACAAACATCAAATCTTTCCCTCTCCATTTTAAAAACAGTGTTTTGTTTATTTTACCTCTTGTGAAACCAATGGAAAGTAGAAAGGTGGAAAGAGTTTCATACCAGGCTCTAGGTGCTTGTTTTAGTCCATACAAAGCTTTATTTAGCTTGTAGACATGATTTGGATTAAATGGATCCTCAAAGCCTGGAGGTTGACAAACATATACCTCTTCTTGAATTTTACCATAGAGGAATGCACATTTGATATCCATTTGATACACCTTGATGTTGTGGTTGACAGCAAAGGCCAAGAACAGTCTGATAGCTTCCAATCTTGCTACAGGGGCAAATGTTTCATCATAGTCAATGCCCTCTTCCTATCTAAAACCTTGAACCACTAGCCTAGCTTTATTCTTGACAACAATACCCCTTTCATCAGTTTTGTTTTTGAAGACCCACTTTGTGCCAATAGGACTCACACCCTCTAGCAGTGGTACAAGCTCCCATACTTGTTATCTTTTAAACTGTTGGAGCTCCTCTTGCATGGCTTCTACCCAGTTGTTGTCTTTTAGTGCCTCTTGGTACTTGACTGGCTGATGGAGAGATAGGAAACCAGCAAAAAGAGAGATGTTTTGGGATTGACTTCTTGTGAGCACCCCTTCACTGATGTTGCCAATGATTTGGTCAGGTGGATGAGATTTTAAGAAGATTAGATCTCCTTTGTATGGAACAATGGCATTTAATTGTGAAGGCTGCAGATGTGAATCATCTGAGCTAACCACTGCTGGTGACTTTGGTGATCCAGCAGTGGCTTCAAATGGAGGTGGAGGAATATGAGGAACAGGTGTGAAAACATGTTGACTTTTATCCACTATTTGATGGCTTTTGTCAACAGTGGTTGATGATGTGGAAGCAGGGGTTGTTGGGCTACTTTGGTCAACAACTGTTGAGGTAGCAGTGGATGAGCTTTGACAGCTGTTTTGAACATCTGCTGCTCTTCCATTTGATGCAGACTTTTTTATGGAATGATGACTTCATAACCAAAGTCTGATGGAGAATCTTGTGATGGACCTGCACTGTTAGTCTTTATAGAAACATTTTCAAAAGTAAATTTATCAAGATCAAACAGTTCTGCAGGATTTGCAGGGATTTTCATTGATGAGAGTTCATTGAACTTCACATTCAAAGTCTCTTCCACTGTTTTGGTCCTTGTGTTAAACACTTTGTAGGCCTTAGTAGTGGTTGAGTATCCCAAATGGTAACCACAATCAATTTTGGCTGCAACCTTTGAGATAGAATCTTTTAAGTTTAAAATGAAACATGGGCAGCCAAAAACTTTGAAAAATGAGATCAGTGGTTTTATTTTATACAGCAGTTCATAGGCAGTCTTTTGATGCCTGGGGTTGATTAAAACTCTGTTCTGGACATAGCAAGTAGTGTTTACTGCCTCTGCCCAGAAAGTTAATGGCAAACCTGAATCAGCAAGCATGGTTCTGGCAGCCTCAATCAATGTTCTGTTCTTTCTTTCAACAACCCCATTTTGTTCTGGTGTTCTTGTAATGTTGTACTGCCTTATAATTCCTTTTGACACACAGAAATCATCCAACTCCTTATTTCTGAACTCTATGCCATTGTCACTCATGAAGATTTTTACTGGTAAGTCAAACTGCTTTTCAACCTGTGTAAAAAAGTCTTTCAAAAAGCCTACAGTCTCATCTTTGGAGTGTAAAAGTAAGTCCATGTAAACCTTGAAAAGTCATCAAAAATAACCAAACAATATCTTTTCTTTCTAAGACTCATTACTTTAACTGGGCCAAACAGATCCATGTGAAGCATTTGCAAGCACTTGGTTGTTTTGGACTCTTCAATGGACTTATATGAGCTTTTATGTTGTTTTCCTTTTATGCAGGAAACACAATGCTCAGGACAGGTGAACAGTTTTTGAGGTAAACCTCTTACTAACCCCTGTTTTGACAATGCAGTGATTCTCTTGAGATTTGTGTGCCCCAATCTCTTGTGCTATAATTATGTCTCTTTGTTAGAGGCAGCTGAGAACAGACAGAAATCAGTCCTGGGGCTCTCTTTTGACATATCAACTACATAGACATTGCCACTCCTTTGAGCAACAGGTTGGGTTTTTCCATTTTTTATTATTTATTCAATCTTTTTAACCATTTCTGGTCCAACAATTTTACAACACTCCTTGGTGAAGAAGGAGCCATAGCCCTTATCACTCATTTGTGAGACACTTAGGAGGTTGAATTTTAAATTGTCTATTAGATTGACATTTTTGAACTTAGCATTACCAGACTGAACTGTACCAGACCCCATAACTTTCCCTTTACTATTATTACCAAAGGATATATCACCCCCTCCATGAGTTTTGAAATCTTTGAGTAGGGCTCTACATCCTGTCATGTGCCTGGAGCCTCCACTATCTACATACCAAAGACTATCTAAGCATGCAGAAGCTCCATGCACATTAAGTAAAAGGTTAGTTCATTAGAGTCTCCAAAGCCAATAAGGCTTTGGATGGGGTCTCAACAGTGTCTAGGTTAAGTTCAGGTGGATGGACAGTGGTTAGTTCAGGGGTTTGGACAGTTTTGGAACTGTTTTTCTCTAACCATTGTTGGGGGGTCTTGCCCTATCAGCTGTTGATACCCAAAGGGATGCCTATTCACTCTTGGTTTAGCGGGCCTTTTGTAGGCTTCATAAACATGTAGGACCCTTGGGTATGGTGGTTGACCTTTACCTCTTCGTTATTGGTTAGCAGGGGGTGCATCAGTCACCTGAACATCTCTTTTAATAGAGGTTTGGTTCAGCTGTTTGGACTGGCACAAACAGTGGTTGATTCCTTTGGAACTTGACTGGTGGTATTGATGAACTCAAGGATGTTTTTGCAATGTACTCATTCTTTTTCATCAACGGATTTGAGATACACACATTCAAGATAAAAACAGTCTTTTGCTAGATGATTCTTCTTTTCACAGAAATCACAAAATAAATTTTTAACCTTTTCTCTCTTTTTCCTCTTTTCAGACTCCTTTGCAACAGATTTTTGAACCACTGTTGGGATGTCTTTAAGAGGAATGACATTTGCTTTGGGAGCTTTTACACCATCAGTGGTTGTAAAGTCCATTGGTTTGAAATTTTCAAGAATGTCACACTCATCAGACCATGTGGGTTTAAATTGGTATTTCTCAATTTCCTCAAAAGTTGAGGACCCCACAGATCTTTCCAAGGTGATTTTGTTACCAAGTTTGTCAGTTATCTTAACTTCTTGGCCATTCTTGTTGGTTGGTATGATTTCAACAGAACCAGCTTGATTTGCAGCATTGTTTTCAACTTGGTCATTTTTTCTAAACCCAATGCCAAATTTTACATTACTTTCAAGCTGTTTTTCAAGCATAATCTCATAACCTTTACAGGATTCCACCCATTTTTCACAAGTAATTTGGGTGGCTTCCAACTCCTTTTTGCAACCTTGATATTTTTCTATCATTGTTTGGAGTTGGTCCTTGGTTATGCTATGCTCTTGTTTTAAGCTTCAAATCTCACTTTCTTTTTCATTCAACTTGTTTTTAAGTTCTTTTAATGACTTTTCAAATTGAACTTCAAAAGTTAACAACCTATCCCTAAGGTTTTCATTCACTTCTTTGATGTTAGCAAATGCTATAATGCATTTGTCTGAACACAGATTTTTAAGAACCTGAGGTGATACCTTGGTTGCAGCCATCATGGCACAATCACATGGATGATCACTTTCTTCTTCAGCTCTCTCTTCCTTTTCACCTTCTTTCTTCTCTTCTTCTTCTTCTTCTTTGGACCAGGGGTCGGACAGTGGTTCAATCTGGGGTTTTGAACTTTCTCCCAACAATACTTCCTCAGCAACAGCAGTAACCACTGCTTCAGCTATTTTGTCCACTGTTTCAGTACTTGACTGTTCTTCTTCAGCTTCCAGCCCCTCCTGAATGGTCTCCAAAGCTACAAAACAGATATCATTACCAGAAGCAGTGCTTTGAGCATACAATGCAACATTTTCATCTCCTAACTCCTCAGGTAAACTGCTCCAGTCAACCTGCCCTTGTGTGAAAAAGCATTGTTGGTCTGGTTGAACCACTGTTAGTGCAGTTTGTTGAGGTGCAACTTGTTGCACCTGAACCTGGGGAGCAGGGGCTTGGACATACTGAATTTGGGGAACAGTGGTTTGAACATAATGCATAGGAACAGGGGTTGTAGGATGTGCATAGTGAGCAGTGTTAACATGGGCAACAGGGGTATGTTGGGCATAGTGCACAGTGCTTTGGTGGTTTTGTGGTCTAAGGTTTGAGCTGGGATGTGTAATAATTGGACCAGTGGTTTGACTCCTGCATTCCCTAGCAAAATAACCTAGCCTATTACACTTATAGCACTTGATCTTGGATTTATCCAATCCCACTTTTAGATTCCCATGTAACCCTGGGAATTTTCTCCCTGTCCTTTTGTAAAATTTGCTAGTTCTTACACTTAGCAATGCCAGTTGATGCAAAATGTCCATTTCTTCAAGAACAGTTGGATCAAAATGTTGTAAGTCATTGAGTTCAAAGCACAGATTATCAGAGTTCTGGCGTTCTCCATTTGATGTGAAAGAAAAATTGGATGAGTGAGGATCAGAGTTGAAGTTTGCACCAGCAGTTATGTCAATAAAATGATCATAACTCTGATCCTTACTGCTGCCAGACTCTTCTTGACCCAACAGAGCAGTGTTGCCAAATGAATAGTTATCTGCAACTTTGCCAGACTCTTGCAACTTCTTTTTCTGGTTTAACTCCCTTTCATAGGTCAGAAGTCTACCATGAAGTTGGGTCAGGGTCAGATCTTTGAACTCAACAGAATTTCTAGTCACAAAAGCAATGGTGTCCCATTTATCAGGAAGTGATCTCAAAAACCTGCTATTAACGGTTGATTTTGGAAATTCAGTATTAACAAGTTTAAGTTCACTTATGAGACAGCTAAATCATTAAAATTGCTGGGTTAATGTTTCACCCTTAACGTGACAAAAGGTTTCATACTGTTGGTTCAAAATTTCCCTGTTGTTTTCAATAACTTCTTCAGTCCCCCCAAACTGTTCTTTCAGTGCATCCCATAGTTCCTTGGCACTGTTACAGTGTAACACTCCAGCATAAGTTTCATTAGGTAATGCAGATGCAACAATGCTAAATGCCTTGGCATCAAATTCAAATTTCTGAAAGTCCAGTTCGGTATAGTTTTCAACTTTCTTAGGTTCATATTTCTTTGGATCCTCAGCACTCGGCACCATTGGAACATGTGGTCCAAAGATAAACGACTTCCAACATCCGGTATTCTGTTGAGCAAGGATGTGACCCATCCTTCTCTACCAGATGTTGTACTCATTTCGCTTTAGCATGGGTGGTTTGAAGAGAGAACCGATGTTATTATTAACATCTTGTGATTGTGATGTCATCCTGGTTGTTTTACAGGAACTGATTAATCAACTTTGACGGTGATTAAACCTTACTCTGTTCTTCAACGAAATGAACAATTTAATAGTATCAACGATTATGAGCTGAACTATTTATGTCAAAATGATTGTTAGATCAAATTTGACTATCCGGGCTCTGATACCAATTGTTAGGATCTGAGTTTCTTTTTTATTGTGTTTTTGTTTGAGAATTAAGAAGATGAACAAGTAATTGCAGCGTAATATAAATGGAAACAAACTTTCACACACAATCAAATAGGAGAATTGCTTTCAACAAACATGATTAACATTGAACCGAATGATTAAATTTATTTCAATCTTCAATTACAACTTTGCATGCATGTATCACAAACTCCCCCTCGCTCACAATGAATTGTTCGTGCAGGAAGACAAGTGGTGAAAGAGCTAATAGAACAGTACAGGGTACTGTTCTATTTATAGGCACGAGCAAACCACTGAAGCATGTTGGCTGACGTCACCATGAAAGTGACATCTACCCTCCTAACAACCTGTAACTACTGATCTAATACAACTACTGCTATCAAACTACTGATTACATTACAATACAAAGGAATAGACTAAACTACTGCTTTCTCCTTCCACTGTTGTGACTCCAGTAGTACTTTATGTCTTCAGCAGTGCTTGACCCAGATCAGTAGATTGAGCATCAGTGTTAGTCTTCATCAGTTCTTTAATCATCAGCAGTTGTTTGAAGGACAGTTGTTGTAGACGAGCAGTAGATAGAGGCCATCAGTTGTTTGGCCACTTTCAAGGGGAGAGAATGAATACAAACATCTGCTTATTTTGGATCCACTGCTCTGATCCTGTTTTGGCTTTAATCAACTGTTCCTCTGGTAGGGTTCAATCCCAACAGAGGGAAAGTCTGATAAAGAGATTCAGAGAAATCTCCAATACCTGCTCACCAAGGTCAGAACTTTAGAACAGTTCTCAAAAGACCTTTGTCAAAAACTATCTGAAAGAGATGATGAAAGCTTGAGGAAAGATTATCTTGATTATATCATGGCTTACAAGAAGTACAGGGCAGAAAAGCACCAGTACAAGGAATGGAGCATCAGTGAGCTCGAAAAAGAAACAGCCAGAATTCAAGATATGATCAAAAACAAGGTAAAGCAGACTCCTCCAATCTGGGCCAAATATAAGAAGAATGTACCAGAAAGAACTTTGAGATTGAAAAGAATGAAAGAAGAGCTGATAACAGCTGATTATGGGTCAAGGAATCAGGTCACAAGATGGTCAGAAGATAAAGTCTTAGCCACTTACAAAAGGTTGGAAGAGTTGAGAAGAAAGATCCCAAGGTTCCTCAAAAGCCTTGGGTCAAGGAATCAGGTCACAAGATGGTCAAAAGATAAAGTCTTAGCCACTTACAAAAGGTTGGAAGAGTTGAGAAAGAAAGATCCCAAGGTTCCTCAAAAGCCTGATTATCTTGAAACAGTGGTTCCAGTTAAACCACAAAAGTTATAAATCAGGAGATCCACTGCTCCACCTGCTGCCATCCTTTATCAAAGAAGGAAACAAAAGCAGATGGATGATGAAACAGAAGCAGATAATGCACAAGGGCATTACATTATAAAAATGGTCCTTCAACAAATGATAGCAGAAAATCCTGAATTGGCAAAAGCTGCAAACACTGCCCAAAGTGTTATAACCAGGCCTCCATCTCCAAACTCATTAACAATAAAAACTCTCCCAAGAAACCCATTGTATTCAAAAATACTAAAGTGGAAATCTGATAAACAGACCCACGTATTGACTCTGCTCAAATCCAATGGTGAGGTGAAGCACGTATCAAGGGAACAAGCACTTGGCCTGGGTGTTGAAGATCTGCAGGATCTCCTTGAGCTTCCACTGTGCAGGGATGAGGATGATACAAGTTCCATGGACTTTGAATTACAATTCAAAGGACAAGTTAGGGAATATTTGATGAGGCAATAAAAATCCAAGAATAATGAAGAGTTTTGGCATCATCTGTTCCAGGGGGAGATTGTTGGGATTGAACCCTACCAAAGGAACAGTTGACAAAGCCAAAACTGGATCAGATCAGTAGATTCAGAATAAGCATATGTTTGTATTTGATCTTTCCCCTTGACAGTGGCTCTAACATCTGATGGATTCAAGTACTGCCCTACCAAACTACTGCTAACCCAAAAGACTGATGAAGACTAAGTGTTGATGCTCAATCAACTGTTATGTCTCAAGTACTGCTGAAGACCAAATCACTGCTAGAGCCTAAGCAGTGGAATGAAGGATCAGTTGTTTTGTTTATGCTTCGTATATTGTAATTAGATGTTTGTAATAAGTGGTTGTAATAGGTCAGTAGTTTGAGTTTGTTAGGAGGTTAGATGTCACTTTCATGGTGACGTCAGCAAAGATGCCACAGTGGTTTGTTCGGTATTGTAAATAGAACAGTACCTTGTACTGTTCTACTAGCTCTCTTCATCACAAGTCATTTTGTACGAACATTCTATGTGAGCTCAGGCTGAAGGGAAGATTGTATGCATTCATGCAAGTGTAATTGAAGATTGTAATAAATATAATCTTTCGATTATCTGTTAAACATGTTTGTTGAAAGCAATTCTCTCATTTGATTGTGTGTTTAAAGTTTGTTTCATTTTATTCCGCTACAATTGTTCTTGTTCATCTTCATTATTATCAAACGAGCACAATCATAAGAAACTCATATCCTAACACCATTAGAATTTCAAGTTGGAGACAAAGTATTATTAAAAGTTTCTCTATGGAAATGAATAGTTCGATTTGGCAAGAAAGGAAAATTAAGTCTAATGTATGTTGGACCATTTAAGGTTATCAAGCGAATTAGAATTTCTGTAACATCCCGAAAATACAAAACTTTATATTAGAATTATAAAGTGTAAAATAAACAAGAATAAGCTAACTAGGATAAATAACCCAGTTAGTTAGGAGTCTTGTAGTAAAACAAGAATGAGTTAAAAAGCCAAAGATATAAACTAAATAAGAGTGGAGGGGCCTAGGTTGTCAAAATTGAAACTTGTATTACTAATATTTGATAAAAACAAAACCAAATACCCCATTAGAGGGCTCTGGTTAATCAAGAACAACAGGGGGCGACACCCTCACTCTCTAAAACCCTAACTTCCACTAAAACTCTCAATTGAAGGCCTAAATCAAGCTAAAATCGAAATCTGAACATGGAATCATGATCACCTCGTCAAGGGGATCATAAGGTATGTTGAATTAGGTCATTTTCATTCGATTCAAAGTTCATGCATGTGATTGAAATCGAATGTAGAGCTTGATTATGTGTTGTAAACATGAAATTGGAAGTAATATAAGGTTTAGGGACAAACCCTAGACGATTTCTTGTCAAATTCTTGCATGATAATTGTATAGATCAAAATCACCATAGTGGGTGATTAGTATGTTAGTAGAACTTGATGAACACTAGGATTAAAACTCTTGTTCTAGTGTAAACTGAAACTATGAGGAAAACTCTAAGTGGTTGATGTTAACATATAGACATGTAGTCTAATTGAAGTTAATTAGGGTGATAAACTCAAGTCATGAACTTGGTTTAGATCATGTAAAAATCTGACCCGCTAGGTGTTTGATAAAATGCCTAAAAGAGGGTTAAAATGTTAGAAGTTGGGCAAAACGCAGATTTGAATATGTTAAGAAATAATGCGTTAAAGCTTATGAAAGAGTTCTAATCTTATTATGAATTGAACTCTTTAGGCAAGGAATCCGGAACGTCAAGTGGACACGCCGGAAGTGATACCCGCGGAAAAGGTGTGCTTTAAAGGTACGTGATGTGTTCAAAATGTAACATATAAATTTCATCAAATGAGGCATAAAACTAACCCTTTTTTAGTACTAATGTTGGAAAAAGTGTGCTTTTGTCTTCCTTTTGTATTTTCAGGATTAAATGAGCTCAAATTAACAAAAGAAGCAAAAAGACATCAAAATCTAACATAAATACAAGAAAAGGAACAAAACGTGGCATGCCCGACCCCACAACAGCATCTTCCCAAGCAAAACAAGAGATCAGAAGCCTGAACATGCCCCGTGCTCAGCCAGCACGGGGGCGTGCCCAAGTGTCAGCAGAAAAGACAAAGTGGTAGAAGCTTCTATTGCCCACCACGGGGCCGTGCTCAGCGGACACGGGGCCGTGGTCAACTATAAGATTCGCACAATCCAGCAAATCTGCATAGTACAAAGATTCTTCTGCACCACGGGGTCGTGCTCAGCGGACACGGGGGCGTGGTCAACTAATAAGACAAAGCTGCATTAAATGAAGAAAGAGAAGGATGTGGACACGGGGTCGTGCCCACTGGACACGGGGCCGTGCCCGAGCTTCTGTTCAGCCTATAAATAGAAGTGCTTGGCTCAAGCTCAAACCATCCCTTGGCACACCACCTCTCTCACACTTCACCCACCACCCACCACCACCATAACACCATCATCCACCACCATCATCCATTGTCCATCGTAGAGTGTGTGAGTCGTCTCGGGATCCAAGATTGATCGTAAGAGTTCTTGACAATCAAGGCCATGTTTGCCTAAGTCTCTTACATCACTTGGTGAAGACAAAGTGTCTAGTGTAATACTTTTTATTTCTAATCTTTTGCACTTTTTATTTGGTTTTGTATTAATGACTTTAATAACTAGTTGCTTATGTTAAAGGTGATCTTTCCTTATCGTTTGTCCGTGGTGTCTTGGCATTATTTTACTGTCTATATAAAATAAAAGATTTTCACCATTCATATCTCCACGGTCTATATGGAGGTATGTTGGCTACCTGGTCGGGGGTTAAGGGAACGGTTTGGTAAAGGTCTTGCCATTGTTCAGCGTTTAGAGGTCCTGCAATGGACCTGGGTCAAATTTAGTAGGACCTCCTTCAATACTTCACAGTATTGGATGGCGGGGGTCCAAACTCTTTGATCCCCTCATAAGTTAACTACTATTAATACTATAACCCGGCTATTTAGGACTGTATCCCTGCTGACTCAGACTACTTAGTCGAGGGTAACGTCACCTCCAAAAGAGGGGCCTACCATAATATTGCATTAATAACTTAATTCATTATCTTCCAATAATCCACCCTTTTAGGATTGTATCCTTGCTGACTCAAACTACTGGGGTGAGGGTAACGTCACCTTCAAAAGAGGGGCCTACTACAATAACTAAGATAATCTCTTAATTATGTGCAAAAGTGCGGAAATAATCAAAGATTACACTAGATACGAGTCGGAACCAAGTGATTCATCTTGTCTATCTGTTTTTTCTTTTTATTTTATTTTTCAGCATTTTAGTTAGTTTTTATTTTTCTTAGTTTAAAACATTTTTCTAAACTTTTTATTTTGATTAGACGTTGAGGATAAACCGGTACTAAAAGCTCTTGTGTCCTTGGACGACCTCAGTATCTTGCCAACACTATACTACGCTCACGATGGGTGCACTTGCCCATATGTGTGTTTAGTGTTAGTAAAATATCATGTTTTATAAATTTAAAACTTGGCTAAAAATAAGTGTTAAAGGGGCTTAAAATATACACCTAATATATATAACACTTCACACGCATCAAGTTTTTGGCGCCGTTGCCGGGGACACAAGGATTTTAAGAAAGTTAGGAATCAACGGCCTAATCGTTTTTCTTGTTTTTCATTTTTGTTAGGATTTTTTAGATTTTTCAGCTTCTGCAGAGCTCAGCACGGGCCGTGCCTGGTCGGACACGGGCCGTGCCCAGCATCATCACTGGCAGTTTTTATTTTCTGAGTTACAGAGAGCTGAACACGGGGCCGTGTCGGTGCAACACGGGGTCGTGTCCAACTCCCAGTAACAGGGATCCAGAAAACAATCACTGTATCTCTGACCACGGGCCGTGTTCACTGAGCACGGGGCCGTGGTGAACATTCTGACCAACGTTCTTTTCTGTTTTTATTGCAGGACTTGGAACCCAGGCGCCACATTTGAACCTCCTACGTAGTGCATGAGCTCCAGTTCTAGTAGAGACATAAAAGAACCCCTAGAAGAACCCGAACGCTTTCTCAGAAAAAGACTTAAAGCTAAAAATCAAGAGAAAGTTTTGGGGGACCCACTTCCAATGGCGGACCAACGTACCCTCATGGATTACCTACGGTCCACCGTAGGCAATCTCGGCACCGCTATCAATGCACCGAATGTCGAAGCCAACAACTTCGAACTTCGGCCGCATTTGATACAAATGCTCCAAAACTCCGCAACCTTTCATGGGCTTGAGGACGAGGATCCCCATCTACATATTACTAACTTCTTGGAAATATGTGATACTTTTCGGATCAATGGAGCATCAAACGACGCAATTCGCCTTAGGATGTTTCCATTTTCACTAAAAGACCGAGCTAAGGCTTGGCTCAACACCCTCCCAGTTGGTTCGGTAAACACCTGGGATGAACTGGCCCAAAAGTTTCTATATAAGTATTTCCCTCCTGCTAAAACAGCTAAATTAATGACTGAAATTAATACATACTCACAAGAGGATGGGGAATCCTTATATGAAACTTGGGAAAGGTTCAAGGAGCTTCTAAGAAAGTGTCCTCATCACGGTCTAGCGGTATGGCAACAAGTATCCACCTTCTACAATGGGTTGTTGCCACACACAAGACAAACACTTGATTCAAGCTCCGGGGGACTTTTAGGTAATCGTCGCCCAAATGAAATATATAATCAAATAGAGGAAATTGCTCAAACCAATTTTCAATGGCACACTCCCCGAGGTAATAAATCTATTGCCCCGGGCGCCCATAAGGTTGATGAAAACACCTCTTTACAAGCCCAAATCGAGGCCCTCTCTTCAAAAATCAAAAAGCTAGAAATGACAAAAACGGCCTCGGTTATGGCTTGTGAAGGGTGTGGTGGGCCACATGAAAATTGGAGTTGTATGAAAGAATTAGATGAACAAACAGAAACGGTAAACTACATTGATAATAGACCTAGGCCGTCGGGTCCTCCAACGGGTACCTACAACCAAGGATGGCGTAACCACCCAAATCTTGGTTGGAGAGATCCCGGCAATAGTAGTAACCAACAAAACCAACGAACTAATTTTCAACAACAACAAAATTTCTCTCAACAACAAGGTGGAAGAGAAAGGCTTGAAGATACCGTATCTCGCCTCATCTCCGACATCGAAAAGAAAAACGAGGATCGATTTCAACAATTGGAATCAAATTTTAGAAATCAACAAGCTAGCATTCAAAACGTTGAAAAACAATTAAATCAACTAGCTCAAAATTTCTCCGAGAGACCACAAGGCGCGTTACCAAGTAATACCGAAACCAACCCAAAGGCGCAAGTACACCTCATCACTTTAAGAAACCGAACCGTGGGTCCCGAAGATGCCCCATTACCGCCAGTTGAAGGAGGTCAACGCCAAAGCACGACTTCACCTACACCTCAAATAGAAAAGGCTTCTTCACCAGATCAAGAGCCCACCAAGACGGCTCCAATTCCATACCCCGGTAGGTTAAATCGTCAAAAGACCGATGAGCAATTCGCAAAGTTTGAAAGTTTACTAAAACAATTGCATGTCAATATTCCTTTTATTGAGGTCCTAACCCAAATGCCTAAATATGCAAAATTCATGAGGGATTTCCTCACTCACAAAAAGAAAATTGAATCATTGCAATTAGTTAACTTAGGCGAAGAATGCTCCGCTTTAGTACTCAACAAACTTCCACAAAAGAAAATCGATCCCGGGAGCTTCACAATTCCTTGCTCGATTGGGAAGTCCCTCGTTCGTAATGCATTAGCCGATATTGGGGCTAGCATTAACCTCATGCCCACATCGATGTTCAAACGACTCGGCCTAGGAACAACAAGCCCTACAAAGATGAGCATACAACTCGTCGATAGGTCCGTCAAATTTCCGCAAGGTGTCACTGAAAATCTACTGGTCAAGGTTGACAACTTCGTTTTTCCAACCGACTTTGTCATCCTAGACATGGAAGAAGACACCGATGTCCCTCTCATCCTCGGGAGGCCATTTCTAGCAACCGCCCAAGCAGTGGTGGATATGAATGACGGAACGTTAACATTGAAGTTTGGGGACGAGGAAGTGAAGTTTGAATGTGGAAAGAAGATAGAGGAAGAAGATCCGGTCAACTACATGAAGGTCATAGACTCAAGCTTGGATGACGCTCTCCGACGGTGTAACATGGGATGCAATACATCCCACTTGGGTAACATATGACCAGGCTTTGGGTCTAGCCAAAGACCCTTATAAACGTGGCGCACCATGGAGGCATTCCACGGAACTATCCTTAGTTTAGTTTAGATTAATTTTCTTGTTTTCTAGTTAGTTTTAATTTTCAGGAATAAAACACACTTGAGATGGCAAAGGATGCAAGGGAAACTTGAACCAGCACTCCATACAGGAAAACAGAACCGTCCAACAAATTTCTTCGTTTACAGTAAGCTCGGCACTGGCCGTGACCACCCAACACGGCCCCGTGCTGCACAGTCTGCAGAAAAAGACCCAGTTCAGGTAACTGGACACGGGCCGTGTTCACCCAACACGCCCCCGTGTCCAGACTTCTGTTTCTCTTGTTTTAATTTTGTTACTGGCACTTGAACACGGGGCCGTGCCCGGATCACACGGGGCCGTGTTCAGCGCCCAGTAACACAAAATTTTTGCTTTTTACACATTCAATCAACCTAAAAACTTATTTTTGGGACACATTGAGGACAATGTGTAATTTAAGTGTGGGGGGGGGGGATGCTAAAACCTTGAATCTTGCAAGTCCTAAATACAAGCCTTACACAAAACTCTATTGGAATCGCTAATCACCCCAATTTTTTTCAAAAATTTTCAATTTTTTTACTTGTCTAGGTTTAATTCGGGAAATTCAAGTTCTTAAAAAGGTTATATTTTTACAAATTTACAACCGATAGCGTCGTGATAAAAAGAACCAACATAAGAAAATTATGAAAAGGCATGACAAGCTTAGTTAAAATTTGATTATATATACTTGATCACATAAAAACCCATTCCCACAAAAGTGAGTTTTTGAGCCTTTATTGAGCATACAATTACATATCATTAGAACTAAATGCTCATTTTCGTTTCTTGTGTGAATAGCCGCTTGATTCTTACGACTCTAGAACTTGCCATGACGATACATTCCCGGTCCTTACCAACTTAAACCCGAGTAAGTAAATGATGGTGGCATTAGGACTAACCCTTTTTATTTCTACACCATTATTTTTCTTTTTTTACCACCTACCCAAAATCCCCCTAGTTAGCCCCTTTGAGCCTAAACCTTTTCATTTCATAACCCAAACCAAACACCCTTTTTACCCACCAAAACCTTTTTCATTTTTACCCCTTTGTTTTAGTAACAAGTTCGGTTCTTCATATGACTTTTCAAAAAAAAAATTGTGTTGATGATGAAGCAAAAGAAAATAAACAAACAAGTCCATCAAAAATAACTTTGTTTGAATAAATAGCTTCATCAAAATAAAAGTTACAAAAATAGAAAGTCATACGAAAACCGACACTTGTTACGCTTTTCGCCCTTTTTCTACTAACCACTAACCACCAACCCAACCACCTACCTTTAACCCAAGCCTAACCCTTAACCCACAAAGTCCTCTTGATATTTACAAAGGTATATAAGTTAAAAAGGAGGAGGATTGATTGCTTGGCAAGCCTATGGTAGGAGTAAGTTCCATGCCGCTCTCGAGTGATCCACAAAAATACATTTTCGGCCGAGTGTTGAGTGATCCCCGTGAGGTATGTGAACTTGTATATAATTAGAATTTTACAAAGGCATGTTATGCCCTAATAAGTAATTTATCTTATGAAAAGTTTTAAATAAATCATGACGAATAGGATTGTAAATAAATAAAAATAAAACTAAATAAAGAATCTTGGAAATCCAGACACTCTACGACAAGCCCAAAAACCTTCTTCTCTACCCATTCCATTTGGGAGTGTAAATAGCCACATATTAAAGAGTTTTGCTTGAGGACAAGCAAAGATTCAAGTGTGGGGGTATTTGATGTGTTCAAAATGTAACATATAAATTCCATCAAATGAGGCATAAAACTAACCCTTTTTTAGTACTAATGTTGGAAAAAGTGTGCTTTTGTCTTCCTTTTGTATTTTCAGGATTAAATGAGCTCAAATTAACAAAAGAAGCAAAAAGACATCAAAATCTAACATAAATACAAGAAAAGGAACAAAACGTGGCATGCCCGACCCCACAACAGCATCTTCCCAAGCAAAACAAGAGATCAGAAGCCTGAACACGCCCCGTGCTCAGCCAGCACGGGGGCGTGCCCAAGTGTCAGCAGAAAAGACAAAGTGGTAGAAGCTTCTATTGCCCACCACGGGGCCGTGCTCAGCGGACACGGGGCCGTGGTCAACTATAAGATTCGCACAATCCAGCATATCTGCATAGTACAAAGATTCTTCAGCACCACGGGGTCGTGCTCAGCGGACACGGGGGCGTGGTCAACTAATAAGACAAAGCTGCATTAAATGAAGAAAGAGAAGGATGTGGAAACGGGGTCGTGCCCACTGGACACGGGGCCGTGCCCGAGCTTCTGTTCAGCCTATAAATAGAAGTGCTTGGCTCAAGCTCAAACCATCCCTTGGCACACCACCTCTCTCACACTTCACCCACCACCCACCACCACCATAACACCATCATCCACCACCATCATCCATTGTCCATCGTAGAGTGTGTGAGTCGTCTCGGGATCCAAGATTGATCGTAAGAGTTCTTGACAAGCAAGGCCATGTTTGCCTAAGTCTCTTACATCACTTGGTGAAGACAAAGTGTCTAGTGTAATACTTTTTATTTCTAATCTTTTGCACTTTTTATTTGGTTTTGTATTAATGACTTTAATAACTAGTTGCTTATGTTGAAGGTGATCTTTCCTTATCGTTTGTCCGTGGTGTCTTGGCATTATTTTACTGTCTATATAAAATAAAAGATTTTCACCATTCATATCTCCACGGTCTATATGGAGGTATGTTGGCTACCTGGTCGGGGGTTAAGGGAACGGTTTGGTAAAGGTCTTGCCATTGTTCAGCGTTTAGAGGTCCTACAATGGACCTGGGTCAAAAGAGGGGCCTACTACAATAACTAAGATAATCTCTTAATTATGTGCAAAAGTGCGGAAATAATCAAAGGTTACACTAGATACGAGTTGGAACCAAGTGATTCATCTTGTCTATCTGTTTTTTCTTTTTATTTTATTTTTCAGCATTTTAGTTAGTTTTTATTTTTCTTAGTTTAAAACATTTTTCTAAACTTTTTATTTTGATTAGACGTTGAGGATAAACCGGTACTAAAAGCTCTTGTGTCCTTGGACGACCTCGGTATCTTGCCAACACTATACTACGCTCACGATGGGTGCACTTGCCCATATGTGTGTTTAGTGTTAGTAAAATATCGTGTTTTATAAATTTAAAACTTGGCTAAAAATAAGTGTTAAAGGGGCTTAAAATATACACCTAATATATATAACACTTCACACGCATCAGTACGTAACTTCGGTTTCGTTACATTGTGTATAAACAATAGCCTTAGAAAAGTTAATGAGAATGTAGTGTCAATTGGGAGTTGGTATGTCATAGAAGTGACGAAGTTCACTCGACAAACAAACGGGTCAAAATAGTTAACTAGAATTGTTGGTTGTTAATATTGTTTAGTTATGCAAGTTCGTGGCTTAAGACCCGTTAAATTATGCGTAAGTGTTTGAATTTGGTGTGTAAAGGATGTTGTAGTGTAATAGATGTGTTTGGTGCATCGTTAAAGTGGCGGAGTACACTCAACCATCAAACGGTTCAAAGTAAGAACTTGGAAATTAGTTTGGCATGTCAACAAAGTGATAGTTTTCACTAAATAGCCAAACGGGTCAAAAAGATGCTTTTAAAAGAATCATGAGAATAGAGACTTGAAAGTCTCATATTTCGTTAAGTGATGGATTGTACCACGCCATTGAATTGGTTATATTAATTTAAGTCTAAGAACCCGGGAAATCGGGTCAAACAATAGAAGCTCTATGAAAGTGTCGCTTGAAACGGAATGCTTGAATTCCGTAGAAACAAGTGTTTAGTTCTAATGGAACGCAAAACCATAGAATGGTGCGAATGTACCATATTTACAAGCCCGGGAAGTTGGGTATATATGTCTAAAAGATCTTAAGAATTAAAAAGAGGTGTAATGTACTTACACTAATAGGTTGGATAATAGAAATAAGGAAATTGTGAGCCGATTTTCGGTATCTCGGTTTCCGTAATGAGAAATTTACGTGGTCGGGCCCGTAATTTTATTACGGACTCGTAGGAAAAAGAATCGGTTAAAACGGACTAACGAGTAAAAAGTTATGATAGTTTAAAGTTAGAATTTTGTTAATTTTCGGAGCTGGGCAGATTGCCAGGTTGCAAACCTGCGCCTGCTGGAAATAGCCTTCCCCCGCGCCACGCGGAAGAATTATGTTGTCCTCCCGTGACACGCGGGAGTTGTCGCGACACGCGACGGATGAAGTGTTACCTGTCGCGACACGCGACAGGTTCAGAACAGAAAAAAAAATTTATTTTATTTTATATTTTGATGTTGGATCTTGTTTATACACTCCAATTCTATGTCAAAACTAACTTTGTAAATGGTTTTGACCTTAGGTAATCATGGGGACTATCCGGATGATGATCAAGCATGCTTTCAAGAACCGAACACTCATTTTGAAGCTTCCGCGCTAAATTAAATCTTGTCCAGACAATGTTTATGTTTTAAGCAAATTTGTCATTCGCGTTTTGAACGTTTAAAACTAGTCGGTAGATGACTAATAGATGTTTCTTATAAACTTGTTAGTAAGCGTCATGAATATGTTGGTTTGTTAAGTTAGAACATACTTTGTTAATTGCAAAGTTGGTTTAAATTATGTAAATTATTATTAAATTCAGTCTTTTTAATAAGGGTGTTACAAGTTGGTATCAGAGCTTAAGGTTGTCAACAAAGTGTTCGGTTCAAGCTTGATCGATCGTCCGGTAAGAATTAATTGCTTTAGTAGACTTACTAGAATACTAGAAAAAGGAAATTTGATTTGATATGCACGGGAAGTGCGTGTTTACACACTCAAACCCGGAAAAGTGCACTAAACATAAATGGTTTAAGCAAGTGGTGAACTTGGCTAGATCAAAATGAAGGACGCATATGTCATAGATGAAATGTTTAACAATTAGTGTAAACATTTCAGTTTCAAGATGACGTAAAGATGGGGGGTGTATAAATACGCTCGAACCCGGGAAAATACACTAAGTAAGAAAGGCAAGGCAAGATATACACTTGACCAAACCGAAAAAGAATAACACATTATTTATGACTGAGTGAGAATAATATAAATTTCCGTATAATAAGATGGAAATGAATGAAATAATTATTGATAAATCGTGATGGATGTTTCAGTTAAAGAAATGTCTAGAGTAACTGGAGATGATTCGACATCTCAATTGACAGAACAAATGAAAGCTAAGATTTCCGAGACGGTCGGAAAAGCTCTAGAAAATAGTCTATCATAGTATATTGATAGATTACAAACCACCATTGTGCCGGTGGTGAACGATATGATGGCTGAATTGAAAGACAGCATACTACAAGAAATAGAAGAAAGGAGGGTGTTGGATATGAATCCAAGATTCGTAAAGAAGTCCAAGTATAATAAAGCTCCCAAGAAGGGGTTACAAAAAGTGTGTTACATCAGTGCAGAGTTTGTGGAAAAATTCACAAGGGCACATGTGGTAAGCCAAGACATAAAAAGTCTAACTGTCCAGAGAGGCTCAGAACCAAGGACACAGCTGACACAAGGTCTGATGCCCAGAAATCAAGGACAAAGTTGTTTTATATGACAGCCACGGAGGCTAAAGCTGAACCTGATGTCGTTTCAGGTATACTCTTGTAGATTAAATTTCAGTATGAATTTTTAATTATTACAAGTGCAAATAAATCGTTTGTTTTATACCGATTTATTTAACATCCTACATTTGTGTTAACGAAATTACCAAGGCTTTAAAAAAAATAATAGAAATAGATAATAATAATAAAAGTTCTATTGTTTATAAGAGGTGCTGAAACTATACGTTGAGCATCGATGGTAAAAGTAATCTCGATAGATATTGTAATGGGAAGGAGTGCGTGTACACTCGAACCCGGGAAATTAATGAAGTGAATAAACCTTGTGTTGGGAAGGAGTGTAATTACACTTGAACCCGGAAATTGCAATAATAATAAATGGCGAAGACAAGGTTATAGACTTAGCTGAACTAAATAAAACGCGTAGGAGCGTCATTTACATCAACAAATGATGTGAATAAATTTCATGCAACGATAAACAATAATAAAATTAAATGAATTAATTTTGTTATTATTGCAATAGGATTAAGGTTAAAGATAAGAAATTAAGACTCGGACCAAGAATATCCGCGAAAAAGAAGTTAAATGAATAATACATATTATTCGCTATTATGAATAATAAAGTGTCAATAAATGCAAATTTAGAAACTTGGGTAGGGGTAACCATCCAAGTAATACATTATTAATCGAACCCTCATGAGGAAGAACAGTGATCGCGGTAATGGATGTGATTACATAAAAGCCTAGTAAAATAAACTTTATGAAAGTGTTAGAATAAGAACGGGTAAACCCCAAAAACCGTATAACCATGACAGTGGTTTTACCAAATAAGACGTGAGAAATGGGCCTTCGGAACATTAGCAAAAGAAATAGACCTAAGGGTCGCTAACAACAGAAAGGTGGTGTTCGAATCAAATAAGCAAAATGCTTGATAATTAAGGTAAACGGAAGCCGGATAATGGGAGCATATTACATTAAGGTAATAAGCCCAAGGGAAGGGATAAGAATCAAGGTAATTAAAATTATAAACTAACAAACAAGAATGTTAAGGCACAAGGATAAATGTTTGACTATTATAAGTAAGAAAGTTCATCAGAACAAGTCAAACAAAATAAATGGAAGAATTAAGGAATCGGTGGAATAAAAGCGACAGGTTACTCTAATACCACCGAATAAATCAAAACGAAATCTTAATTCATGTCAGAATGATGACTCTAATAATGACTTCGGTAAAATAACCGATAGATTGGTAGGACTACGGATATATGCGTAAACCAAGAGACGGTGACCCAGATTAAAAGTCAAAAGACTCGGATTAAGAGCTATAACTAAGAGACGATGAAATTTCGCAAAACAGAAATTTCGATAGTTAGGTCCAACTATTTTAATATTGGACGGGCCGAATAAAGTATAATACTTGATATTCCAAATAAGAGCAACCCGAATAATGAAAGTGCGAATTATTACTGAACCTATGTGATAGGTCGTAAAAGAATACGGAAAGGAAAACGCAAACCAATAAAACCGGGGTGTTAAAAACATTAAGATAACGAACCCAGTAATGGGTTGAAAGGAAATAAGGCCATAAACCAAATAACGGTATGAGTAAAATAAACCGACGCGGAGGTGACATAAGAAGTCATAGAGTCGGAAAGATAATCCGGAAGAAAATGAGTATAGCTTTAGACTACGGTCAAGGTCAAATGAATTTTTGAAAGCAAAAATTTATTTATTCCAAAAATAAAAAGGGGGTGCCTTAACGCCATATGTATACTTATACCATTAAAAAAAGATATGAAAAGAAGACGGTCCATGGGATCACCATAACCTTCAGGTTGTAAACAATGTAAAGGTTTACGAGACCAAAATGACCATCGGATCACAAATACAACGGAACAAACTATTGGGTCTCACCCTAAAAAGGTGAAGACCAAATAAAATAGCCTACGAAGCTAAGTAAAGGAACCTGCGGGTCGATAATGTATAGCATGGGAACCAGTCATGAGTTCTCGCGTAAAATGATAACGGAGAAGAATAATTCTTGTCGTCAAATTCTGATATGATTAATCGACATGGTAAAAGGGAAAAGCATTAAACTAAAATTCAGTTTTAGTAAAGAAACCATATTCTAACACCTATGAATACCGAGAAAGAAATAAGAAAATGGTTAGTACTAAAGAATATGAGTCTAACGCCGAAAGTTGTAAGATGATGCATTCGGAGGAAAGATTCTTAAGAAGGAAAAGTCGATGTAAAACTAAACATGGCGTGATGTGATCACGGACACGAAGGTAATATAGAATGTAATCACGTTATAGTGTGAATGACTAGATATGAAATTATAAACACGCAAAGGGCCGATGACGGCAATATTGCATACCCGAATGATGAGGTATGAGGTAAAATGGTGACTAATTAGTTTAGGCAATAAAACAAGTTGTAGCCTAATTAACACTGTGACCTCTGTAGAGCGCTTGTTAATATAAAAAAAATAGCGTCAGGTAAGTATGCTGACGAGCTCAATGACTAAATGGTCAAAGGACAACCCGATCAAAAGGGCAACAAAGGATAAGAAATAGGTAATATAGTCATGTTAAAAGTTTTCCTCAAGGAAGGGTGCTATCCGATTCAGGAAAAGAGAAAAACTAAGCCCGAGGTTTATCAGGCCATTTAAAAAAAAAATTATAGAACGGGGTTGGCAAGGTAGCTTATCGCCTCGAGCTACCGGAAGAGCTGAGTGGAATACATAGCACGTTCCACGTATCACATCTCCGAAAATGTCTAGCCAATGAAACCGCTCGTATCCACTTCGGTGACATCAAGGTAGATAACAGTCTCAACTACGCGGTAAAACCAATCGCAATTTTAGATCGAAAGGAAAAAGACTTGAGGAACAAAGTAATTAACCAAGTGAAAGTTAAATAGGAACACAAGAAGGGTTCGGATACCACGTGGGGGTCCGAAGAAGAGATGCAACGTCTCTACCCCACATTACTTGGTACGTATTACGGTTTCGGGGACGAAACCCTTTTTAAGGGGGGTGGACTTGTAACATCCCAAAAATACAAAACTTTATATTAGAATTATAAAGTGTAAAATAAACAAGAATAAGCTAACTAGGATAAATAACCCAGTTAGTTAGGAGTCTTGTAGTAACACAAGAATGAGTTAAAAAGCCAAAGATATAAACTAAATAAGAGTGGAGGGGCCTAGGTTGTCAAAATTGAAACTTGTATTACTAATATTTGATAAAAACAAAACCAAATACCCCATTAGAGGGCTCTGGTCGATCAAGAACAACAGGGGGCGACACCCTCACTCTCTAAAACCCTAACTTCCACTAAAACTCTCAATTGAAGGCCTAAATCAAGCTAAAATCGAAATCTGAACATGGAATCGTGATCACCTCGTCAAGGGGATCATAAGGTATGTTGAATTAGGTCATTTTCATTTGATTCAAAGTTCATGCATGTGATTGAAATCGAATGTAGAGCTTGATTATGTGTTGTAAACATGAAATTGGAAGTAATATAAGGTTTAGGGACAAACCCTAGACGATTTCTTGTCAAATTCTTGCATGATAATTGTATAGATCAAAATCACCATAGTGGGTGATTAGTATGTTAGTAGAACTTGATGAACACTAGGATTAAAACTCTTGTTCTAGTGTAAACTGAAATTATGAAGAAAACTCTAAGTGGTTGATGTTAACATATAGACATGTAGTCTAATTGAAGTTAATTAGGGTGATAAACTAAAGTCATGAACTTGGTTTAGATCATGTAAAAATCTGACCCGCTAGGTGTTTGATAAAATGCCTAAAAGAGGGTTAAAATGTTAGTGTTGGGATTGAACCCTATCAGAGGAACAGATAATGTAAAGCCAAAACTAGATCAAAGCAGTGGATCCAGAATAAGCAGACGTTTACAGTTGGTTTATGCAAATCTCTCCCCTTGAAAGTGGTTTCATATCTGCTGACCTCCTATCTGCTGATCATACTAAGTGCTGACCTACAACTGCTGCTTTATATCTACTGACAAATGTCAAAGACTGATGGAAGACCAAAGCTCTGTTGACTCAATCTACTGCCTTGGGTCAAGTACTGCTGATCCGGACAAGCACTGCTGGGTTCACAGCAGTGGAAGGATGCAGCAGCAGTTTAAGTGTCTTTTATGTAATATAATGTAATAGCAGTAGTTTAGTACATCAGTGTTTATAGATCAGTAGTTAGTGTTTGTTAGGAGGTTAGATGTCACTTTCATGGTGACGTCAGCTAAGATGCTCAGTGGTTTGCAAGTGCCTATAAATAGTTCAGTACTTTGTACTGTTCTATCAGCTCTTTCACCACATCGTCTTCTTTGCACGAACAAACTACTGAGCTCTGGCTGAGGAGGAGTTTGCATTCTTACATCAATCATTGTAATCGTTGTTGAAACAAATTCAATCTTTCGATTCATTGTGTAAAGATGTTTGATAAAAGTATTACTCTCGTTTGATTGTATGCAAAGTTTGCTTTCATCTTATTTCCGCTGCACAACTCTTTCATTTCCATCTTAATTTCAAACGAAAATACAATCAAAAAGAAACTCGGATCCAACAATTGGTATCAGAGCTTGGGCAGTCAAATTTGATTTAACAATCATTTTGACGTAAATAGTTCAGCTCATAACAGTTGATACTGATCGTTTGTTCGTCCGTTGAAAAACAGAGCAAGGATTAATCACCATTAAAGTTGATTTCTCAGTGTCTGTAAAACAACAAGAATAACGTCACAATCTCAGGATGATAAAAACAACATCGGCTCACTTTTTAAACCACCTATGCTAAAAAGAAATGAGTACAACATCTGGCAGAGGAGGATGGGTCACATCCTCGCTCAACAAAGCACAGGTTGTTGGAGGTCTGTCACCTTTGGTCCTCATGTTCCTTCAGTGCCAAGAGCTGAAGATGCTAAAAAGTTCGTTCCAAAACCAGTTGAAAATTACACCGAAACCGATTTTCAAAAGATCGAACTAGATGCTAAAGCGTTTAGCATCATAGCATCAGCGCTGCCCAATGAAATATATGCTGGACTGTTACACTGTAACAGTGCTAAAGAATTGTGGGACGCACTTAAGGAACAGTTTGGAGGTACTGAAGAAGTCATAGAAAACAATAGGGAAATCCTGAACCAACAGTATGAAACATTTTGTCATGTTAGAGGTGAATCACTGACTCAACAATTTGAGCGGTTTAGTTGTCTCATCAGTGAACTGAGGCTTGTTAATACTACCTTTACAAACTCGACTCAAAACAGCAGGTTCCTCAGGTCACTGCCCGAAAAATGGGACACTATAGCCTTTGTCACCAGAAATTCACCTGAGTTCAAGGATCTGACCTTGACCCAACTCCATGGTCGACTCCTGACCTACGAAAGGGAGTTGAACCAGAAAAGGAAGTTACAAGAGTCAGGAAAAGCCGTTGATGATTACACATTCGGCAATACTGCTCTTCTGGGTCAAGAAGAATCTGGGAGCAGTGGTAAGGACCAGGGTTATGATCACTTCATTGACATAACTGCTGGTGCAAATTTTAACAACCCTGATCCTCACTCTGCAAGTTATGCATTCACTGCAAACGAAAACCAGATGTCAGATAATTTAAGCTTTGAACTAAATGATTTGCAACATTTTGATCCCACTGATTTAGAGGAAATGGACATCCTGCACCAACTGGCTTTGCTAAGTGTTAGAACTAGCAAGTTATACAAAAGAACAGGGAGAAAATTCCCAGGTTTGCATGGGAATCTAAGGGTTGGGTTGGATAAATCAAAAATCAAGTGCTACAAGTGTAATAGGTTGGGACATTTCGCTAGGGAATGTAGGAGTCAAAATACTGGTCCCATAATTACTCATCCTAACTCAAATCCTAGACCTCAAAACCAAAACACTGTGCACTATGCCCAATATGCCCCAGCAGCTCAAGTGAACACTGCTCACTATGCTGTTGCCCCTGTGCCAGTACATTATGTCCAAACTACTGTTCCACAAATCCAATATGTTCAAACCCCTGTTCCACAGGTACAAGTGCAACCTGTTGCACCTCAAACCACTGCTCCAGCAGCAGCACAACCAGATCAACAAAGTTTTTTTACTCAAGGGTTTGTTGACTGGAGCAGTATGCCTGAAGACCTTAATGATGAAAATTTTGCACTCTATGCTTTTAATGAACCCTCACATGATGAGTTTTGTTTGATGGCATTAGAGTCAATACAGGAGGGGATTGAAGCTGAGGAGGAACAGCAGTGCTTTGAAACAGTGGAAGAGGTGACTGAAGCAGTGGTTACTGCTGTGGCTGGTGAACTACTGTTGGGAGAAAGTTCAGGTATTCTGATCGAACCAATGACAGATCCATGGTCCATAGAGGACAAAGAAGAAGAAAAAGAAGAAAAGGCTGGTGAAAAGAAGGTAAAAGATGATGATGATGAAGATCATCAATGTGATTGTGCAATGATGGCAGCTGCCAAGGTATCTCCTCAAGTTCTTGAAAAACTGTGTTCAGACAATTGCATAATTGCTTTTGCTAACATCAAAGAGGTGAATGAAAACCTTCGGGATAAAATCTTAACTGATGAGGTCAAATTTGAAAGCTCTTTAAAAGAACTTAAAAACAAATTGACTGAAAAGGAAAAAGAAATCAGCTGTTTAAAAGAAGAGCAAAGTATAACCAAAACCCAACTTCAAACTATGGTAGAAAAATACCAAGTTTGCAAAAAGGAGTTGGAGTCTGCCCAGATTACTTGTGAAAGATGGGTGGAATCCTGCAAAGGATATGAGGTTATGCTTGAAAAACAGAGAAAAAGCAATGTGAAGTTTGGGGTTGGGTATAGAAAATATGATGATGAAAACACTGCTTTTGAAAACTCTGTTCAAATCACTGATGAAGCTACGGAGCTTATCCCCACAAACAAGAATGGCCAAGAAGTGAAAATCACTGACAAACTTGGTAACAAAATCACACTTAACAGACCAATGGGTTCCTCCACTTTCAAGGAGCTTGAAGATCATCAGTTTAAACCAAAATGGTCTGATGAGTGTGATATTCTTGAAAATTTCAAGCCAATGGACTTTACATCAATTGATGGTGCTAAAGCTCCAAAAGCTAAAGTCATACCTCTCAAAGATATCCCAGCAGTGGTTAAAACCTCTGCTGCAAAGGAATCTGAAAAGAGAAAGAAGAAAGAAAAAATTGATAACCTGTTTTGTGAATTCTGTGAGAAAAGGAATCATCTAACAAAAGACTGTTTTCACTTAAAAGCTTATGATCTAAACAAAACAAGTGTCATTGTTTCAGTAGAAAGCTGCATTGTCTGTGGGAAAACAAACCACAAAACTCAAGCATGTGTGTACCTCAAAAACTTTGATGTGAAAAAGAATGAGTACATTGCTAAAACATCCTTGAGTCCATCAACATCTGTCAAATTCACCAAGAAACAACCACTGTTTGTGCCAGTACAAACAGCTGTTACAAAACAGCTGAACCAAACATCTGTCAAAAGAGATGTTCAGGTTACTGATGCACCCCCTGCCAATCAGTTCAGAAAAGGCAGAGAAAAACAGTCTTACCAAAGGATTCCTCACGTTTATGAGGCCTACAAAAGGCCCTCTAAACCCAAAGTGAACAAGCATCCTTTTGGTTACCAACAGATGATTGGTCAGGACCCACAACAGTGGTTAGAGAAACACTGTCCTAAAACAGTTCAAACCCCTGACCTAACCACTGTCCATCATCTTGCATCCATCCCAGACACTGTTGAGACCCCATCCAAAGCCTTGTTGGCTTTGGAGACCTTAATGAACTAATCTTTTTACTTCATGTGCAGGGAGCTTCTGCATGCTTTGATAGTCTTTGGTATGTAGATAGTGGAGGCTCCAGGCACATGACAGGATGTAAAGCCCTCCTCAAAGACTTTAAAATCCATGGTGGGGGTGATATATCCTTTGGGAATAATAGTAAAGGGAAGGTTCTGGGGTCTGGTACAGTGCAATCTGGAAATGTAAAATTTGAAAATGTCAATCTAATAGACAATCTAAAATTCAACCTTCTGAGTGTGTCCCAAATGAGTGACAAGGGATTTGGGTCATTCTTCACAAAAGACTGTTGTAGGATTGTTGGACCAGAAATGGTCAAAAAGATTGAAGCAATAATCAAAACTGGTCAAACTAAACTTGTTGCTCAAAGAAGTGGCAATGTTTATGTTGTTGACATGTCAAAAGAGTGTCCCAGAGCTGATGCCTGTCTGTTCTCAGCTGCCTCTAACAAAGAGACAGAACTTTGGCACAGAAGGCTGGGACACACAAATCTTAAGACAATCACAGAAATTTCAAAAAATGGTTTGGTGAGAGGCCTACCACAAAAATTGTTTTCATGTCCTGAACATTGCATTTCCTGTTTAAAAGGAAAACAGCATAAAAGTTCTTATAAGTCCATTGAAGAGTCCAAAACAACCCAGTGCTTGCAAATGCTACACATGGATTTGTTTGGCCCAGTTCAAGTCATGAGCCTTAAAAAGAAAAGATATTGTTTGGTTATTGTTGATGACTTTTCTAGGTTCACATGGACTTTCTTTTTGCACTCAAAAGATGAAACTGCAGGCATTTTGCAAGACTTTGTAGTACAGGTTGAAAAGCAATTTGATCTTCCAGTAAAAAGCTTCAGGAGTGACAATGGCACAGAATTCAAAAATAGGGAGTTGGATGCCTTCTGTGTGAAGAAAGGGATTGTAAGGCAGTACAGCATCCCAAGAACACCAGAGCAGAATGGGGTAGTGGAAAGGAAGAACAGAACTCTGATTGAGGCTGCCAGAACCATGCTTGCAGATTCAGGTTTGCCTTTAACTTTCTGGGCAGAGGCAGTAAACACTGCTTGCTATGTTCAGAACAGAGTTTTAATAAACCCCAGGCACAAAAAGACTGCCTATGAAATTCTGTATAAAATTAAACCACTGATCTCATATTTCAAAGTGTTTGGCTGCCCATGCTTTATTTTGAACTTAAAAGATTCCATTTCAAAATTTGCAGCCAAAATTGATTGTGGTTATCATCTGGGATACTCAACCACTGCCAAGGCCTACAAAGTGTTTAATACACGGACCAAGGCAGTGGAGGAGACTTTGAATGTTAAGTTCAATGAACTTTCATCAATGAAAATCCCAGCAAACCCTGCAGATCTGTTTGATCTTGAAAAATTCACTTTTGAAAATATTGTTGTCAAGACTAACAGTGCAGGTCCATCAGAGGATACAACACCAGACTATGGGTATGAAATCATCATCCCTCAAAGGTCTGCCACAAAGGGAAAAGCATCAGCTGTTCAAAACAGTTGTCAAAGCTCTACCACTGCTACCTCAACAGTTGTTGACCAAAGTAGCCCATCAACCACTGCTTCCACATCCTCAAACACTGCTGACAAAAGTCCTCAAACAGTGGATAAAAGTCAGCAGTTGTCCACATCATTACCTCCTATACCACCACCTTTTGAAACCACTGCTGGATCATCAAAGTCCCCAGCAGTGGTTAGCTCAGATGATACGCATTTGCAACCTTCACCAACCAATGCCATCATACCATACCAAGGAAATTTAATCTTCTTGAGATCTCATCCACCTGATCAAATCATTGGCAACATAAATGAAGGGGTGCTCACAAGAAGTCAAACCCAAAACATTTGTCTTTTTGCTGGTTTTCTATCACTCCATCAGCCAGTCAAGTACCAAGAGGCACTGAAAGACAACAGCTGGGTAGAAGCCATGCAAGAGGAGCTCCAACAGTTTAAAAGACAACAAGTATGGGAGCTTGTACCACTGCCAGAAGAGGTTAGTCCCATTGGCACAAAGTGGGTCTTCAAGAACAAAACTGATGAAAGGGGTATTGTTGTCAAGAATAAAGCCAGGCTTGTGGTTCAAGGTTACAGACAGGAAGAGGGGATTGATTATGATGAAACATTTGCCCCTGTTGCAAGATTAGAAGCAATTAGACTGTTCCTGGCCTTTGCTGTCAACCACAATATGAAGGTGTTTCAAATGGATATCAAAAGTGCTTTCCTCTATGGTACAATTCAAGAAGAGGTGTATGTTTGTCAACCTCCAGGTTTTGAGGATCCATTTTATCCAGATCATGTCTACAGGCTAAACAAAGCCTTGTATGGCTTGAAACAAGCACCAAGGGCCTGGTATGAAACTCTTTCCAACTTCCTACTCTCAAATGGTTTCAAAAGAGGTACCATTGATAAAACACTATTTTTAAAATGGAGAGGGAAGGATTTAATGATTGTCCAGATTTATGTGGATGACATTATTTTTGGAAGCACATGTAACTCAATGTGTGAAGAGTTTAGAGAACTCATGACAGCTGAGTTTGAAATGAGTGCAATGGGTGAGCTGCAATGCTTTCTTGGTCTCCAAGTACAGCAAATGCAAAATGGAACTTTCATTCATCAAAGCAAATATGCTAAAGAACTTTTAACCAAATTTGATATGAATGATTGTAAACCATGCAGCACACCCATGGCAACAAATAAGCTGGTCATGTCTGATGAAAAAGATGAGCTGATTGACCAAACACTTTATAGAAGCATGATTGGGTCTCTATTGTACCTAACTGCATCTAGACCAGACATCATGTTTGCAACATGTGTCTGTGCAAGAAGTCAATCAGCTCCCAGAAAATCAAATCTCATTGCTGTAAAAAGGATCTTCAGATACATAAAAGGTGCTCCCACACTTGGTATCTGGTATCCAGCTAATGGGAACATCAAGCTTTCAGGTTTCTCAGACAGTGACTTTGCTGGATGTCACACCACAAGGAAGTCCACATCAGGAGGGTGCCAGTTTCTAGGTGACTGCTTAGTTTCTTGGCAAAGCAAAAAGCAAGCAGCTGTTTCAACATCCACTGCTGAAGCTGAATACATTGCTGCTGCAAGCTGTACAGCCCAACTCCTGTGGCTTCAAAATCAGTTGCTGGATTTTGGTATCACTGCCTTAAAGACACCACTCATGTTGGACAGTCAGGCAGCAGAAAATATCATCAAAAATCCAGTTTCCCACTCAACCACCAAACATATCGACATCAGACATCACTTTGTGAGGGACTGCTATGAAAAAGGTTTGATTTCTCTGCATCATGTCCCAACTAAAGACCAGCTGGCTGATGTGCTCACAAAAGCACTTGATACAGCCACTTTTGAAAGTTTGGTCTCTAGGATTGGGATGCTGAACATGGAATAACAAGCAACATCTTGTTTTTCTATGAATAAAAGCAACAAAATGTTTTCAGAAAATCAAAACTCCATCCTTAAAAATAGTTAAAAATGAAATTTTTTCATTAAGTCCTTAAAAGTCTGCCATTAACCACTGATTGTTCAAAAGTCTGCTATACTTCAAAAGTCTGTCCACTGCTGAAAGTCAACCCCTGCTCTCTCATTATTTTGATAAACTCTGTTGTTCAAAAGCAGTGTCTTATCCACTGATATGCTATCCACTGATAGTAAAAATCATCCACTGCTTTCATACCACTGCCTTCATCAGTCACTTTCAACAAAAGTACTGTCCTTCACTTTCAACAGGGGTTGTCACGTGGACAGTACATATTGGTCAGACCTTTTGTAACGGCTGCCACCTCAGCATTCACTTTCTTCCCTATAAAATCCCTCACTCACCACCAAAACAGGGTTTTACTGTCGAATTGAATTCTTAAAAATTCTCTTCTCAAAGCAGTTTTTCTTCACATTTCTTCACAAATTTCTTCGATCAATCATCCTCAAAATGACAAAATCAAAGAAATCTTCAAAACCCTCATCCAAATCTTCATCGAAAACAGCCTCTCAAAAGGCAATCTCCACTGAAATTCCACACAAACCATCTCACAATCTCCTGGGTCTTCTCACAAAACCAGGAACCACCAAAGTTTTCGATTCCATCATTGATCTCATGGCAAAATCAAAGTACAAAACTTTGATCACTGCCGATGCACCAATCTATTTGGCGACCCAAAGGGAGTTCTGGAAAAATGCAACCCTTGAAAAACAAGGAGACACTGCAACCACCATAAACTCTTCTATAAAGGGTAAAGCTGTCCAAATCAAGCCACAGTCCATTTCAGAGGTCTTTCAACTCGGTGATCAGGAAGGTAAAATTTCTTTCATTAAGAACGAGTTAAAAATTGACTTCATTGAGAGAGGGTATGAAGCCACAATGATGAAGAAAATTACCTTAGAAAAAGGTTATTTTCCTTCTGCAACCAGATTTTTATTTCATACCCTCCTACTATGTGTTTCAAACAAAACCACTTCTTTTAATGAAATCCCTTTAAAGATTCAAAATCTGGGATATGCTATTCTTCAAGGAGAAAATTTTAACTATTCTCGGGAAATTTTTAAAGATTTGGTTAATAATGTTGAAACAAAATCATTCTTACTGTTTCCAAGGTTTTTAAGTTGCTATTTTTCAAAGAAATTCAGTAAGGATGATTTAGCTGTAATAAACCAGGGTGATCCTACTCAAATAAACAGTTTAACTACTGAAACTTTTTCAAGGATGTTAGCACCTTGCAAAACACAAGCAGAGGTGCCTGAGCAGATTTTAGCAGTTACAACTGCTCCTCAGGTATCTGCTGCTGAGCCCACTGCTCAAGGTGATCAAAGCAGCAGCACAACTGTTTTGAAACCCACACCTAAAATCACCAAAAAGCCAACAAAAAGAAAAACACAAAAACCCCCCCAAACCCCTCAAAAAGGCATCTCTGGAGGATGAGATACCAGAGCTCCTGCCAGTGACAACATAAAAATCACAAGAAACCACTGCTGCTACTTCCTCACAGCAGTTGGTACAAATATCTCAACCCATAACCAAAACTCCTCCTGCTTCTTCACAAAAAGAACAGGTTGTACAAAAAGGGTCTCCACATCATGATGCTCTGGAAACACTCGTTTCTATCATCCACAGTCCAATGCCCGGGACACATCCTATTTCTACACCAACCATCACATCCACAATTCCCTCACCAATAAAACCACTGTTGGATGCAATTGATTTGAACCAGGCATTATCCAGTCCTTCTCAATCACCTATTAATGAGAATATACCTCAACAACTGACTGGGTCTGCTGCATCAATCTTTGCTAACCCACCAACACAACCTGAGGAGGTTACACCCCTTGAGTTACAAGTAACTCTTGGTGGTATTCCAAGCGAAGCAGCCACTACAACTGTTACACCCACTGGGTTACATTTGGACAGTGGTTACATTCATAAGACTTCCTTGGAGGCAATTCCTTTTATAGCACCTCTGCCAACCACCAGTGGATTTATTTATCCTACTGGCAACATCAAAAGGTTGTCAAGTGTTGAAGGAAGAAGACCCCAGTACCAAGAAAAAGGGGCATCAGTGGTTAATGTTTGGAGTATATTCCCTACATCTACCACTGATAAAACCACTGCTAGTGGGAAATCAGATGATCCCATTAACTTGGGTGATGGTTTAAAGTACCAGAAATTGACGGATCGTATTGCAAAGCTTGATAACTCTATTGCAGAACTCAAAGATATGCTACAACAGGTGTTACAAGTTCAGAAGGTACAATCAACTGCTGTTCCACCTCAAGCACTTGCTCCACAAAGGGCACCTGCTACAAATGAGCTCTGGAATCAATTTCAATCTTTTCTCCAACAACAAGCACAGTTAGCAGATCAGCAACATGAAAAACATGTACAACAGCTGAGAAATGCAATGGAGTCAAGGTTCAAGAACACTCAGGCTAATTTAAAGGCTCTCAAAACTCAGATCTTCCACACCACTGGCACTGCTCCTCCAAAAGTCCGCTACATTTATCAACTCCCAGAAGATAATGCCAAAAAGGGGGAGAAAATTCAGGAGTGGAAAAGGAAGGGTATAGAGGATGGTCTCTATCTTGAACCAGAAAATTCAAACATGACCAAAAAGATCCCTTTGCCAGATGGTAGCAAGAAAATTGATGTGACAACAAATGCACTAGCAGAAGCAGCTGCAAGTGTAAAAAGGGATAGAGAGGCCAAAAGGAAAGCCAGGGTGGAAAGAATGGATCATCCAGATCAGGGTACTTCTGGGTCAAGGGATCATGAAAATCCTGTTGAGGAAAAGAAGAGGCCTACTAGAAAAGTAAGGCAACCCAAATCCATTCCTATCAGACGTTCAAAGTCTGCTCAAAAACCAACATACAAAACAGCTGATGCAGCAGGAGTTACAAAAACTACTGCTTGTCAAACAGTTGTTCCATCAACACACACCACTTCAACACACACAACATCCACCGCTTTACCATCATCACCACCAAAAACAACACCTGCTGACATACAGCAGAAGACAGCAGATGTTATAACATCTGTTGTAATGACAACAGTGGTTGAAACACCAGTTGTTTCAACAGCTGTCAGTCAATCACAATCCACTGCCACTACATCTACAACCACTATTCCACTCAAAACATCATCAGTCTCTCCTAAACCAAAAAGGAGAAGGCTAATTTTAAAAGATGATGACACACCTCCATCACCAACATCTTCAAAATCCCTATCACTTGTCACTATTCCTAAACCCATACCTTTCTCTTCAGCTCAAATTGTAAAACCACTACCTCCTGCTGGTGTCTCATTTCCTCTGGAACTCATTGCAGTAAGAGAAGAAATCAAATCATTTTATTATGAAGATGACCCAGCCAAAAGGAGTTTGCCATCAATTGCAAATTATCCCAGGCCTAACAACATTGAAGAATATTTGAAGCTCAAAGCCAAACAAGCAGAGGATATTGCAATCAAAAACAGAAAAGGGAAATCTGATAGAGAATTTCAACAAAACTATCAGTTTTTACTCTCACAGGTCAATGCTATGGAGCGTTTTGCTAAAAATGTATGTCAGAAAATTTCAGAAAGGGCAGATGAGTCCTTAAGAAAAGACTACATTGAAAACATCATGACCTACAAGAAATACAAGGGGGAGAAACACATGTACAAGAACTGGACCATCCCTGAGCTTGAAAAAGAAGCAGCCAGGATTCAAGACATGATCAAAAATAAGGTCAAGCAGACTCCTCCTGAAAAATTCAAACAATTTGAAGCTGAAAAGATGGTAGAGCTGAGGAGAATGAAAGAGGAGCTGATTATAGCTGATTATGGGTCAAAGAACTCTGTGACAAAGTGGGGAGAAGATAGAGTCAGGGCAACCTATAAAAGATTAGAGGAACTTAGAAAGAAAGATCCAAGAGTTCCACAAAAGCCTGACTATTCCAAAGCAGCGGTTTCAAAAAGACCACCAAAGCTGCAAGTCAAAAGAACCACTGCTCCAGCTGGTGCTGCCATCTACAAAAGAAGGAGCAAAAACCAGTTTAGCATGGAAACAATTCAAGATCTTTTAGCCGGAGATGCCATTGTAAAAGCTGGCACAGAAGTAATGATAAAGGAAGATCTTGAATTGGAACAATCTGCAACCGCTGCTCAGCCAGCTATGAACAGGCCAGCCTCTCCAAATACTTCTGCAAATAAACATCTCCCAAGAAACCCTCCAGGCTCAAAAATACAAAAGTGGGAAACTGACAAACAGACCTGCGTATTGACTTTGCTCAGGTCTGGTGGAGGAGTGGAGAAAATATCAGGGGAACAAGCTCTTGGCCTGAGTCTTGAAGATTTGCAGGATCTCCTTGATCTTCCACTCAGCAGGGATGATGAAGATACAGATGCCCTAGACTTTGAATTACAATTTAAAGGTCAGATAAGGGAGCTGTTGTTGAGGCAATAAAGATTTCCACAAATAATGAAGAGTTTTGGCATTATCTGTTCCAGGGGGAGATTGTTGGGATTGAACCCTATCAGAGGAACAGATAATGTAAAGCCAAAACTGGATCAAAGCAGTGGATCCAGAATAAGCAGACGTTTACAGTTGGTTTATGCAAATCTCTCCCCTTGAAAGTGGTTTCATATCTGCTGACCTCCTATCTGCTGATCATACTAAGTGCTGACCTACAACTGCTGCTTTATATCTACTGACAAATGTCAAAGACTGATGGAAGACCAAAGCTCTGTTGACTCAATCTACTGCCTTGGGTCAAGTACTGCTGATCCGGACAAGCACTGCTGGGTTCACAGCAGTGGAAGGATGCAGCAGCAGTTTAAGTGTCTTTTATGTAATATAATGTAATAGCAGTAGTTTAGTACATCAGTGTTTATAGATCAGTAGTTAGTGTTTGTTAGGAGGTTAGATGTCACTTTCATGGTGACGTCAGCTAAGATGCTCAGTGGTTTGCAAGTGCCTATAAATAGTTCAGTACTTTGTACTGTTCTATCAGCTCTTTCACCACATCGTCTTCTTTGCACGAACAAACTACTGAGCTCTGGCTGAGGGGGAGTTTGCATTCTTACATCAATCATTGTAATCGTTGTTGAAACAAATTCAATCTTTCGATTCATTGTGTAAAGATGTTTGATAAAAGTATTACTCTCGTTTGATTGTATGCAAAGTTTGCTTTCATCTTATTTCCGCTGCACAACTCTTTCATTTCCATCTTAATTTCAAACGAAAATACAATCAAAAAGAAACTCAGATCCAACAGTTAGAAGTTAGGCAAAACGCAGATTTGAATATGTTAAGAAATAATGCGTTAAAGCTTATGAAAGAGTTCTAATCTTATTATGAATTGAACTCTTTAGGCAAGGAATCCAGAACGTCAAGTGGACACGCCGGAAGTGATACCCGCGGAAAAGGTGTGCTTTAAAGGTACGTAACTTCGGTTTCGTTACATTGTGTATAAACAATAGTCTTAGAAAAGTTAATGAGAATGTAGTGTCAATTGGGAGTTGGTATGTCATAGAAGTGACGAAGTTCACTCGACAAACAAACGGGTCAAAATAGTTAACTAGAATTGTTGGTTGTTAATATTGTTTAGTTATGCAAGTTCGTGGCTTAAGACCCGTTAAATTATGCGTAACTGTTTGAATTTGGTGTGTAAAGGATGTTGTAGTGTAATAGATGTGTTTGGTGCGTCGTTAAAGTGGCGGAGTACACTCGACCATCAAACGGTTCAAAGTAAGAACTTGGAATTTAGTTTGGCATGTCAACAAAGTGATAGTTTTCACTAAATAGCCAAACGGGTCAAAAAGATGCTTTTAAAAGAATCATGAGAATAGAGACTTGAAAGTCTCATATTTTGTTAAGTGGTGGATTGTACCACGCCATTGAATTGGTTATATTAATTTAAGTCTAAGAACCCGGGAAATCGGGTCAAACAATAGAAGCTCTATGAAAGTGTCGCTTGAAACGGAATGCTTGAATTCCGTAGAAACAAGTGTTTAGTTCTAATGGAACGCAAAACCATAGAATGGTGCGAATGTACCATATTTACAAGCCCGGGAAGTTGGGTATATATGTCTAAAAGATCTTAAGAATTAAAAAGAGGTGTAATGTACTTACACTAATAGGTTGGATAATAGAAATAAGGAAAATGTGAGCCGATTGTCGGTATCTCGATTTCCGTAATGAGAAATTTACGTGGTCGGGCCCGTAATTTTATTACGGACTCGTAGGAAAAAGAATCGGTTAAAACGGACTAACGAGTAAAAAGTTATGATAGTTTAAAGTTAGAATTTTGTTAATTTTCGGAGCTGGGCAGATTGCCAGGTTGCAAACCTGCGCCTGCTGGAAATAGCCTTCCCCCGCGCCACGCGGAAGAATTATGTTGTCCTCCCGCGACACGCGGGAGTTGTCGCGACACGCGACGGATGAAGTGTTACCTGTCGCGACACGCGACAGGTTCAGAACAGAAAAAAAATTTATTTTATTTTATATTTTGATGTTGGATCTTGTTTATACACTCCAATTCTATGTGAAAACTAACTTTATAAATGGTTTTGACCTTAGGTAATCATGGGGACTATCCGGATGATGATCAAGCATGCTTTCAAGAACCGAACACTCATTTTGAAGCTTCCGCGCTAAATTAAATCTTGTCTAGACAATGTTTATGTTTTAAGCAAATTTGTCATTCGCGTTTTGAACGTTTAAAACTAGTCGGTAGATGACTAATAGATGTTTCTTATAAACTTGTTAGTAAGCGTCATGAATATGTTGGTTTGTTAACTTAGAACATACTTTGTTAATTGCAAAGTTGGTTTAAATTATGTAAATTATTATTAAATTCAGTCTTTTTAATAAGGGTGTTACAATTTCATGTGTGTAATCTAAGAAAATGTTTAGCTGATAAATCTTTAATGATACCTCTTCAAGATATAGAGGTAAATGAAAATTAAAATTTGTTAAGAAGCCTCTACAAATCGAAGATAGGAAGATTAAGAATCTCAAGCATAAGAGATAAGTTCTGGTCAAAGCAAAATGGGATTCGAAAAGAGGACCAAAATATACGTGGGAACTAGAATCGGAAATGAAGCGAAAGTACCCCTACTTATTCCAGTAAATCTCAAGGACGAGATTTAAAACAAGGTGGGGGAGAATATAACAACCCTCGAATAAAGCCATAACAATTCATAATCAAGGCCCCGAACTCGTACAACGAAAACCAGCACGAAAAATGACTAAATCAGGATTTGGGTCACGTCGCCCTACGCGACGGTGATACGGAAATGCGGTCGCGTGACGCGACACCTCTTTGTTCGACAGGAGACACGTAGCACCACGTGGCTGCCACATGGCATGCCTACGTGGTGACTCATGTCATATAAGCCCTAGCTACCCCCTTCGCGCTACGCGAAGGTGAATTAGGATCTTGGTCGCGTGACGCGACGAGGTCGAACTACAACTATAAAAGGGACGAGATTTGGACATTCAGACTCGTTCACTTTATTTTCTTTCTCTCGTAGTACTACTATAATACCTGAAGCCCTAAAACTCTGCTCCGTAATCAGCGTGCTAACCCGAATCACTGGTACTATACCCTCTCCGGTTGATCTGAAACCAAATCAACGGATGTTTAACTACTGCCTAATAAGGCTATACTTTGCCATATAAGTTGTGGTTTTGATCTCGTGATTATCGTTAAAGTTTGAATTGGGTTAATACACTAATACGTATGGTATTGTGTGCTTAATTAGGAACCCAAGACTTAGACCAGAAGGCTATCACTACAAACCCTAAATCTACAAGGTGAACCATTCTCTTTTATCAATTGCTTTCAAAACCCTAAATGTTTTCTAAGTGTATTTACAGTGATTAAGTCTTTGTATTCTTATTGAGAAATTACTGCCAGTATGTGGGGTTTTGTATACGCTACTTGATAAGCTTCACTAGTTGGGAGAATGACCAACAGTGATATGACCAAAGTTACGGGAATTGCCTAGTTACAAATACTTTTGGGTAATAGTAAGATATAAACAAATGTAACAACTCTTAATGTTGTAATTAATACTATGTCTTTTATACTAATTGAACGAACTCACAAGTATTTTTCGCTGATCAAATGTTTTTAAAACGCGTTTTAGGTGATTTATGGTGAAGAGGAGAAAAAGTGCTATGAGGCACTCAAGCTTAAATAAGTGGCTATGTAAATCTTAATAAAATGTGTTTCGTAATTAAGGGTTTATCCCGGTGAAATCCTTTATGTAAATATGGGTTTCATCCCACAGTTTATGAAATGAAAACTACGGTGTTTGAAAACCCGGTCCTAATAAATTTCCGTTGCGATAATATTAATAAACACCGATACCACTTGTATCTGCTCAAGGCTCCCGCCTATGGTAGGGTTGGGGTTGTGATATAAAATGTCTGCAGTCTACGGACCACATCTACAAACAGTCTACAGATGGCAATGTCTGTACATGATTTGCACAACGCAGGCAGAAGAGCCTGCACAAATCTTTCTTAGAAAAACAAACATCACCTAAATCTATTTCCTCCAACAAATGTAAGGCGTGTTACCCACTCAAACCTTTACAAATCTATGTGTTTCGTGTGTTGATATTTCTCTTACCTTAAACATGTTTACATATAGCTTTCAACCTACAAGTACTTTAAAAAAAAAACACTTTACAAAAAAAAATAAGAAAAACTTTAAAAAATTATTGGTCAATAAACTTAAAATAACTAATTCCCTCACCACAATGCAGAAGACCTTCACCGATAGACTAGTTCATTTGAAATCCGCCTTAGGTGGGTCCCATTGATGATTCGTCAATAATTACCAATGGATCTCGTCCATCGATAATACTCATGTACTTAAAATACCTCTAGGTCATTACAAAAGTTAAGCATATTTATGTTTTACATTAGAAAAAGATATGATATAACTTTATTTCATCATGAAAATACAAAATCTTACATACATATTGATTGGATGCAAGATCTTTGGTACAACAAGAATGATCATTGCTTATATAAGTAAGTTAAGAAAAAAAATTACTACTTAATAATCTTTACTTCCTGTGAACTATGCTTTAAATATCGTTTATGAAATTGATGGAGCAATAATGACTTTAAACCAAATTGGTTTCGAACATAAATTCATTTTAGAAGGGCTCCTACATCTTGAACTATCTATCTAGCGGTAATGAACAGAGGGGAGACACTTTATCACCAGAATATCCCTTCCGGACAGTTCAAACATATATAAGCAAGTTATGCGAAACCACATCCTTCATTAAAAAAAGACGTAAACTCTATCACTGATCTTTATAGTCAATCGAAACTCTATTGTTAACTTTCATAAACACACATTAAGAGTGAAACTATTACATCAAAGAGCATGTATCACATCAAAAGCGAAAATGTGGTTAAGAGCAAGACATGACAATAGAAGAAATGTCCTTTCACTCTTTCAGTTGCATTCAAAGAAATATCATTAAGTGTGCATAGTTATCAAGGTTTTTACTAGAGCATCTGAAAAGATACTCCGCACAACGTGTAGTGGTCAAGGTTTTAGGTGAAGAAAAGTTGTCTTTCAACATGTAGGTGGATTGTTTGATGGTGTTTGCCGACTTCTCTTGATATATAGAAGATTGTGCTTTAAGGTCACATAGTAGATTTGTGATGAGATTCTAACTGTCCCACACAATCGCTATCTTAGTAGATTCATTTTTCAAAAGTATATTGGGAGGATATCAATAGACATTGACAAGGAATCACGGTAGGTCTTATCGACCGATGCCACATATATGTATGTTGGTCAATCAATAACCTCAAGTGGTTAATATCAAGTGAAATGTGTGTTATATAAGAAATTAATTAACTAGAATTAGTTGTTAATTTGTTATATTTGAGATAAAAGAAATTAACGATTGAATTGAAAGACATAGAATACAAATTCAAACACCACAATAGTTATCATCATCATCATACTCAGTAAATCCAACCAATAGCAAAGCTAAAATAGGGTCTGAGCAGAATAAGATGTAGACAACCATACATCTACCCCATAGAAATAAAGAGGCTACTTCCAGTGAGACCTCCGACTCTATAGTAGTTTTGCATCAAGCCTTTGATATAAGGCATATAACTCTCGGCAAAAAAGCCGATTAGTGCATGTATCCCCTTATCTTTCGGTTATCAACATCACTACATGATGCATGTTTGAATACAAATTCAAGCACCACAGTAGTAATAACAATGATAATAAACGCATACATGAATTCATCATTTGACATAAGAGTTGCAGTTTAAAGTAAAAGTTTTAGTTAGGTGAAAACGACAACTAACATTGGTATTGTTTTATTTATGAGTCAAATGGCAATTAAGGAGTCACGTGAGCTTGGCTTGCAAACATCCTCATAAACTATAGTAAACTAAAGGAATCTAAACCCACCTCTCCTATCAAATATGAACATGGCTTCTACTGTCTACATGTCTACTATAGGCACGATAAATAAATAAACAAATGTATTTATAGTATTCTAGAAAATGAATTCATTCCGGTACATAACCTTAACCTAAGAAGCATAGAAAAGCAAGTCAAATGAACTTTGATTGAACTCGTTCAAATAACAATGAAACCGGTTCGTTGAACCCTAACCCATTAACCCTAAAGCGAAACCGTAAACCGTAAAAGTTGAGCATTAACCCCTAATTCTAAACCCCTAAAGTTAATCCTAAGGCTACACCCTAAAATCTAAACTATATAAACCCTAAAGAATAAATACCAAGCTAAATCCTAAAACTAAACCATGTTGCTAAACCCTAAAAATAAATTCTAACACAAAACTCTAAAGCCTAAAAACTAAGCCATAAACCCCAAACCCAAATAACTAAGCCCTAAATATATTGCTCCAATAACCGTTGAGCTTCCAATTTAAATGTAAAGTTAATATATACATATATTGTTTGCCATTTAACCTGTCGAATATTATATCGAATTTTCCTTAAGACTGGACAATGTGTAGGAGCTGAAATGGCGTGGAGGCCTCAACCACGCCAGCGCACCGCCACGTGCCATGGCGTGGTTGTGGCATGGAGGGAGGGGGGGGGGGGGGGGGGGGCATGAGGATTTCCACCAGCGTGGAGCGAATGTTGGTTGGTGATGTGTGGTTGGTGGTTGTTAAGGTTTGTTTAAATTGATTAGTAGGGATTTTAAATGTTTAATTTTTATTTTTTTAAACATCGTTTTCAACACTCTTCCACCTTGTGTTTTTTTACAACGTCTCGTGTTGACGTGGCTGCCATATGACTCTTCATCCCCTCCACACCGTGCAGTCTAAGAGTATTCTTTTAATTATTTGTGATTCTTTTAATCATCCACCCCGGGTGAGCTCCCCCGGGATGGTGGCTCACAAATGCACCTCTTCCAAGTGAGGTGCAGTAATCTATATATAGTCCCTGAGCCTTGTCCTCTAAGCAAGCCGCCTCTGCTTGGAAAACCTACTTAACTCACTAAAATATCCGACTATTACAAATAAAAGCCCCACATAATATAAACAATAAAGTCGCAAATTAAAGCAGGCTTAATTGATAACATCATTCTCCAATTTGACCAAACAGTGCAGTGTAAGAGTATTCTTTTAATTATTTGTGATTCTACTCGGTCGTCGAATTTCATCCCACCATACCCAATTGTATATCTTGATGAAATCTAATAAACAAACTGATACACCATTTAAAAGAAAAACAGAAAGATTCCAACGGCAATTAGATTAAAAAGCAAGAAGAAGTTTATTCGATTCTCACGAGGCTTCTGAATCACAAATTGTATAGTTTTAGTGCTACTCAGAAATTGTTAAACCCTAAAAATGATTCTCTTTACACACACATATATAATTATACATATACATATGTCAACCCCAAGACCTAGAGAGACTGCATTTAATGAGTTCCACATGCTTCCAAGCTTCTAATCTTCCATTCCAAGAAAAACAGTTCTCTTTCCCTAGTTGTCTTTGGCTTGGGATAATGTAAAGTTTTGGAATTTAGATACCACAGAATTTGTCTTCTAACCCATACAAGTGTGTGTTTTTTCCTTTATCGAAAATAGATAAACAATAAGACAAAATAGTAGATAGCTTTTCAAACATATATGTATTACAAAGGGACACTTTGGTTTATATCTATCATATTCTAACGAATTGAACAAATCATGGCAAAAGTTCTAATATATATCCATGAATTTTGATGTTTGGTTGAAGTACAGTGAGAATATACAGGTTGTATTATAAGAAAACACGCATGATAAATTTTTAAAATTTTGGTTTTAGTCTAAACAGATTTTAGCCCGTTTGGGTTGACCTCTAATCTCGTAAGACGGGTTCATGTCATAACATAATTTAAGTTGGTCGTTTGGACATCAAATTTTATAGAATAAACGTAACTGTTTATAGAAGTTTGCATTTTGTTTTGTAAATTTATATTTTTAGAATACTAATATTGCAAAAAGAAATAATAAAAAAATAAATGGTTGTGTTCTTGTCAACTCGTGAAAATATGTCATGTTCACCTTTTTGTGTCTAACACGATTTTCAAATTCAAAACTGAGAATAAAAAACAGTTTAGCATCTCTAAGTAAAATGTTGTGGCTTATACACAAGGAAAACCGAACCTAGTAAGCATTTGTTTATAAAATCAACCTGAGTGAATGTGTATTTTATTAAAATGGTTGTAATAAAGTAAGAAGAAAAACAGATATCTTTCTAAGAAAAATATAAAACGTGAGACCTCCAATGCAAACATTGAATGCATTTGGAAGATTCGGTTGTGGGGATGTGCGTGGGCTTTTAATTTTTATATATTCGTTAAAACATATGGAGACAACAAGGCAATCTATCTTTGACAATTTACGGTGGACTATGTGAAAATGACCAACATCACCACAAGACATACTCTCCCTCCCACCTCCCAATAACATAACAAAAATCTTATACTTATATTATCAACAAAGTGATAGTATGTTTTTTACAACAATAATTGATATAGTAGGTTGATTATTTAAATATAAGCCTATTTACATTTTTAAGGCAATTTATTTTTATTAACAAAAGAAATACATACAAGCTCAGAAATTAAAGAAGTACCATTGGGGCCTATTCATGGGTTCTTATCGACACCTGTTTCTTACCCATAGAAATCCAATTGTTTTGATTTCATCTCAAAGATTTGCAACGTCGACTTTTTTTGAAGGAGAATACCACTTGGTCTATATATTACACCGTATATATTACTACAATCTATTAAACGCTTTACGC